>LPNX010215586.1:0-106696 GCA_001517045.1 Pseudotsuga menziesii | reverse complement strand
TGTGTGCCTAGATCCTTAGCCAGTTTATGAAATTCCTTATGCCATCAAGGCTTTAGAATTTCTACATGGTATCAGAGCTAAGGTTCTCAAAGTTCAAGTTCCACATGCTATTAGAGCTGAGGATATCAAAGCTCTACATGATATCAGATCTTTGAGAGTTCATTAATTAATCCTCCTTTTTCAGATTTGCAGGTTTATTTTGCAGGTCCAACTTCAAATGGATTCAAGATTATCAGTTCTTCTTCTTTCTCCATTCACAAGCTATTCAGAGTGGAAACTGAAGATGATTTCATATCTAAAGAGACAAGGTCTCTATGAGATATCTATTGGAGCTGGTGAAGAATCTTATGAAGAGCCAAGTGACTGGTTGAATGACTGTGACAGAGCAATTGGAGCTATTTTCCTATCTATCTCTCCATGCATGCGCTACCTTATTGATTCTATTGATTCCCCAAAGGATCTCTGGACAACATTGGATAGAGTTTTGGGAAAGAACAATGAGGATCCTTCTAGCTATGTGGAGAGTGCCTCTAGCTCCTCAATGATTTCTCTCTCTCAAGATGTCTCGGCCTCTACAGTCTCTGATGAAGTTGATCATGAAGAAAAAGTTTCTCGTACAGTTCTTGTTGCTACTACTCTCTTTGATTCGAATGCTTCCTCTTTCAATCAAGAAGCAAATATTGAAGAGCCATCTTTTTTTGCGTCTCCTGAAGTAGAAGATCTTGATTCATCTTCTCATGATGCTGTTGATGAAAAAGAAGTGACTAATGGAGCTGCTATTGCTATTGATGATTCACTCACACATTCAGTGTTCTCTATGTCTTCTATCATGGATTTTGAGATCCATATGCCAGACCTCTCACACCTTGTGCATGCTTCTCTTATTGATGGTGCGCAACCTAGTGATTTCCAGGATGTTTGCTTAGCCAAATCAAGTCCTTCCAGTTTTTTTCCACTTACCATACTTGATCCCATGTGATTTTGTAGCTCCTCCTTTGTTCTTGGAACTCATTCTCAGAGCCTCCTTGAAGATTTTGAACATCACTATCTTTCCTCCTCTCATACTTCTACCATAGAGGATTCTTTACCAGTATATTCCCATGAGTCTACTATTGTGTTTATTTGTGATATCTGGGATTATTTGGAAGCTAGATCAACCCATGGAGCCCATGCATTCACACTCTTTTATCCCATGCCTTCTCTATGTTCCTACATGATCACTTGCACACATCCTCTCTGTGTAAATGAAGATGGAGACATGATACATTCACTTGGACAGTTATTTCACCTATCTAGAGCTCATTTCATCTCTACTAGTTCGAAGTTCAAGTCATATCATCATCTTGGAGATGATTACAAGTCTCAAGATCCTTCAGTATTGCCTTCACATCATTGGATTTCAGTTGTTCTACATGGTCCCAGGTTCCACCCTGTAGCTATCTTTGATCCAGGTGAGCAGATTTATCTTCTTCACAAGAAGAAGATTCCTCCAGACATCAGCATTTAGTTTGGAGCAGCAGCAACACCAGCAGTTCAACATTTTTGGTATTGCTTTTCATGTCCTTTCTTAAGGGAGGATTTTCCCCTTGAGGTTTTGCCTCTTTCCTCATTTCTTCGGACAACATAAAATTGTAAAAGGGTGACCATAGCTTTATTGCTGGGCCCTATATGCATATATATTTCTGATTAGTTCAGCAATATCATCATAAAGTCAGGCTTAAAGGGGGGTGTTGTAATATAATAAACCCACTCATAACTTAGGATAAAATAATTAATAATTATTTGATTAATTATTCACCCACTAGCTTAATTAGTTGGCATCCACTTGCACCTTAAGGTCAATGCATGCCATCCATATCCTAGGAATGATTTATTTCTGATTTTGGGTTCATCTAGAATTAGTATACAGGACCTTATAGCAGATTCTGCTTTTTTTCTGCTTTTTCTGCTTTATCCTGTTTTTCTATGGATAAGATAAAAGCTAGTCAACTAGGAAACTGGGAGCTTTTGTTTCCAACCCATCCTCCATTATTTTCTCTCCATATTCTAGGATTAGCAAGTCTTTCCTTCACTCATCATCACTCACTCATGCTATTTCTAATTCGTGAGGTGCTTGATATATTGGGAAACTGCTTTAGTCAACTATGGGGTTTATCATAATTAGTAAGCCTGCTTTTATGAGCTACCTTGAGTTGTCTTCATGCAACTCCTTTTTACTTTATAAGGATGTATTACCTATGTAATAATATCAATTATCATTTATTGATCATTCATTAATGTGTGTTCATTAATTCTTCTTCTTCTCTCATTATGCTAATTCTCTACAATTCTCTGTGAGGTTAATTGTGTGCCTAGATCCTTAGCCAGTTTATGAAATTCCTTATGCCATCAAGGCTTTATAATTTCTACAAAGAGAGAAGGATGATTAATATTAAGAGTATGTGCTATTCTAAGCACTTTTGGGCACTATATTACATGGAAGCAATGATTGGATTTTTTATACGGGCATTCAAACAAATGAGAGGATACAAGGAATCATTTGTTAATATGTTTGAGCATGAGTCACCTCACAAGGTGGAACTTGGGGATGATTATCAATACCCCATAAAAGGGAGTGGTGTAGCTTCATACAAGCTAGACTCTAGGAAATATTTAAAAATGAATAATGTGCTATATATGTTTCAGGATTGAAGAAGAATCTTCTCTCCATATCTGCACTAGATGAAAAGGGAATGAGAGTTGCATTTGTCAATGTACAAGTGATAATGTGGCCTAAAGTAAAGACAATAGATGATGCAACAATGATTGGAGAAGAATATGGTGGCTTGCACAAACTAAAATGACATCTTGAACAAGAATTGGTTCATGAGTCAATATAACCAAGTGAACTATGGCATCGAAGGCTTGCACATGTGCACTACATAGCACTATCGATGGCAAGCAAAGAAGTATTCATGCTTCCAAAGATCTAGGAAAAGAATGAAGACATTTGCAAAGGATGTGCACAAGGAAAGAATGCAAAGAAGACATTTCCCAATAGTAAAAACAAGACTAAAGGAATACTAGAGATAGTACACTAGGATGTATGTGGACCCATGTCTTCTAGCTCATTAAGCGGGTATGTGTACTATGTTTCCTTTATAGACGATTTCTTACATAAGACTTGGATATATTTCATGAAAGGGAAAAATGAAGTATTTAGTAAGTTCAAGGAATATAAAGCCTTAGTCAACAATCAAACTGAAAGGAATATCAAGACTCTGTTGTCAGATAATGGCGGAGAATTCATCTTGGAAAAATTCAAGGAACTCTGTAGAGAGTATGGGATTAAGAGGAAGTTAAGCACTCCATATAATCCTTAGTAGAATGAGGTTGCAGAACAAAATAACTAAACCATAATGGAAGAAGCAAAAGAAGTGCTACATGACCAGGATCTTTCTATGCACCTTTGGGCAGAAGCAGGAAGGACAACTGTGTATGTACAGAACCATACTCCTCTTCGAGTACTTGAAAACAAAAGTCTGAAAGAGGATTTATTAATGAGAGAAACTAGAAGTCATACATATTAGAATATTTTGCTTCCTGGTGTACATACATATCCCAAAGGAGAAGAGGACCAAGCTCGATCCTTCTCGGAGGAAGGGTATATTTGTAGGATATAGTGATACATCAAAGGAATACCGAATATACTTCCTAAGATTCAAGAATATCGACATAAAAAAAGATGTAACCTTTGATGAAGAATCGACATGCTTCAGATCCAGGAGGATACATACTCAAGAGGTCAAGGAACTTGAAGAAACGAGCGTTTGAGATATGGAAATTGGAGAAGCGATTTCATAAGACCATGAAGATCATGACATGGAAGAACCAAAAGAGCCAATAGAGACACTTCTCGAGAAGGACTCCAACAAGAGGAAATAAACATGGGAATGAGAGCTCATACAAGAAGCATAAAGGTATGGCACTCCAGAAGGAATGCATAGAGAAAGGAAAAGGCTAAATCCTTACAACAACTATGTGGCCCTGCTGTGTGACATCATTGACAAGGAAAATTCCACCTATGAAGAGGCTATAGAAAATAAAGAATGGAAGAATTCCATGACCGAGGAGTATTAGTCGATCATGAAGAATGATGTCTGGGAGATAGTACTGAGATAGAAAAAGAAGTATGTAGTGCCTTTGAAGTGGATCTATAAGATCAAGCATACTATAGATGGAAGCATCGAGAAATACAGGGAAATATTTGTATCACGAGGCTTCAAACCGAAATAGGGCATAGACTACGAAGAGACATTTTCACCCGTGGAGAGGTACACTTCCATTGGGACAAAACTTGCATTAATTGCATTTATGAAATGGAATATACACTATATGTATGTCAAGACACCATTCTTGAATGGTGTAGTTGAGTGCACGTGGAACAACCACTAGGATTTGAGACACATGATAGATAGAATCATGTGTGCAAATTGAAGAAGGCATTGTATGGATTGAAACATGCACTGAGGACATGGCACAAAAATATGGATATCATCTTTATGAGCCAAGCCTTTACCAAGAGTAAAGCGGATGCCAACCCTTACTTCAAGGTTGAAGGTGAAAGACCAGTGATGCTCTTGCTATATGTCAATGACTTGTTTCTAAAAGGTGAGGATGAACTCATTAACGATGCAAGGAGGAGACTTTCTACAGAGTTTGAGATGAAAGAACTAGGGATGGTGCACTACTTCTTAGGCATGGAGGTGTGGCAGAGTGTAGATGGGATTTTACTTTGTCAAGGAAATTATACATTAGAGATTCTGAAGACATTCAGAATGATGGAATTCAAGGAGATAGCCCCACCTATGGCATCAAAATTGAATATTTTGTGCAATGCTTTATCTGAGTCAATTGATTCCATGATGTATCATTAGATGATTGGATCCTTGATGTATCTGATGAATACGAGACCCAATATATGCTTTTCTATGAACAACCTGAGCTAGTTCCTGATGGATCTGAGACATGGTCACGTGATAGATGCAAAGCATATATTGAGGTACCTAAAAGGTACAGTGGATTATGGGATAAAGTATGATGCAAATCAAAAGATTAACCTACATGGTTATGTTGATTCAGATTGGGAAGGTAGCGCCACTGACAGAAATAGAACTTTGGGTTTCTTCTTCAGTTTGGGATCTGGCATGATCTCATGGTTTAGTAAGAAGCAATCATGTGTGGTGCCGAGTACAACTGAGGTAGAGTATGTTGCTTCTTGCTCAGCTAGTTCCAAGGCAGTGTGGCTTCGGAAGCTACTGTCTAATTTATTTGATCTGTAGCTAGATGTGAATTGTATCTTCGGTGATAATCAAAGTTTCACGAAGCTGTTGAAGGACCCCATGTTCCATGACAAGTTGAAGAACATAGAGATAAAGTTACACTATAATAGGGATATGGTGCAGAGAGGATCAGTGAATCTCCAGTACATGGAAATAGACGAGCAGATAGCTGATGTGTTGACCAAGCCTCTAGCCAGAGTGAAGTTAGAGTACTTCAGAGAAATATTTGGTGTGATCCAGAACATGACCCCTCGAAAGAGGGAGTGATGAGTTCTAGCATAAATGGAGAGATAGGTTGTATGAGCATAAAATATTGGTGAAGAGTATAGGTTTCTCTGACGTAATAAGTCATGTAGGTTGTCCTTGGATAAGTCCTGGTGAAGCTCACATGTTATCCTTGGATGTAATAAATCCTGATATGTTTCTATGCTAGAAATAGCGAGAGACCAGAAGATAGTGATGCATGAAATCTCACATGGGAAATGAAATAGGTTTTTAGAGAAGAAAAGGACCTGGTGTAGCAATATGCTTGGAATTTATCATTCATGTAGGTTCTCTAATTGTAAATACAAGTCCCATTGTGATATGCAGGATACTCAGACGTAATGATTCCTGATATGGGTTATCCGAATGTAAATATAGTCCTGGCGTGGTATGCAAGTTTTTATATGTAATAAGTCTCGTGGGTTTTCTGAGTGTAAAAAGATCCCTGGTATGGTATGTAGGTTACTCAGATGTAATACGGCCGAATGTTTTCTAAACGGAAAATATCTTGGACACAGGTTATTCATATGTAATAAGTCCTTGAGATTGACTTGGAACGTAAAATTCCTGGTGTAGCATGTTGTTCGATCGTAATTAGTCCTTACATTTTTGTATCTATATATGTGTGTGTTTCCATGTTGGAGATGATAACGCCACAAAGCACGTGAGGTGCACCTAGGCAATTCTCCTTTACTGGTAGAACAAAGGTTGATTGTGTAGAGACATAATGCATTGAGTGTGCTCCTAGGCTATTCTCGCATAGTGTATGTTACAGGTTGTATTAATGACGTGAAATATCTTGACATACTACTATGGTTATAGACCAAAGGTGGTCTGCATCTGAGATGTGCTCTGTATGTTTTGTTTTGTGTAGGACAAAAGAGATGATATGGATACGACAAGATAAAGGTAGGAGAAAAAGGTTATTGTTGTGGAAATGTAAAGAAGGTCCTAGATAGTTCCTACGCGATGCCTTTCTCAAAGATGTGATGAAGACCTAGATGAATACTACGCGTATTCCCATTATGAAAAGAGATGGCCCTGTAGAAACTTTCGATGATAGATAGTACCTTTCGATGATCGATAAGAAGATGATGATGGAAGCTGGTATGATGATGAATCTATGACTGTGTAATGATGAATCCATGATGAAGAATTGAACAGATGTGTTGATGACTGTGGAAGAGAGATAATACCTTCCTAGTTAAGAGGGAGTGTTGATGTATTTGTAACTTCTAAAGATATTCTGATGTATATTATCATTTTATGTTGTTGTATCCCCATTGAATATGTGTTTACCTCTTTTCGATATGTCATTATTGTGTATAGAAATTGAGGTACAACCTCCATTGTAAGTCAGGGAAACAGTCCCTAGTGTAACATCATGTAATGTGTATTTGGAGTCTCTCTAGGAGAATTCGGCCCTGTTAGGTAAGAGGTTGGCCCCAGTCATGTAATAGGTTAGTCACTTGATTATTATAAATAAGGAGGAAACCTCCCTCATTTATACACACCTCACACTCACTCAAGTTTACATGAGAGAGAGAGAGAGCTTCTGGAGACTTCTTATTACTAGGATTGATAATATTATGACAAAGTCTTTGTGATTGTACTATTCTGAGGAAGTTTGTGGGGTTTTCTCCTTTATGGTTTCCTTGATTAAAATTTTTGTGTCTTGTGTATATGTTCTATCTTATGCATATTGTTGTACTTGTTATTCTTTCAGATAAAGAACCTAACTAAGATAACAATATCTAAGAAAAACTAACAGGTAGTATAGTTGATTATTTTTTAAGAAATTTTTTAAGAGTGATTTCATATTTGTTTTTAATGTTGCATTAAGACTTCCCACATGGCATAACCAGTAGTATTAGTTTCTATCTCAAATGGTTGTTGTAGATCTGGAAGTGAAAGTACTGGAGCTATCCCGATATTTTCTTTTAGAGTGTTGAAGGATTTTTGTTCTTTTCCTTCCCACTAAAATACTTTGTTCATGCTTGTCGAGGCATGTAATGGAGAATATATGAAGGAGAAGTTCACAATGAACTTCCTATAGTATTGGATTGCTCCTAAAAATCTTCTTACATCAGTTACATTATTTGTCTTTTAGGCCAATTTACAATGACCTCCACTTTAGAGTGATCAATTTTTAGTTCACCATCCCCTACAATGTAACCTAGATAAAATAAATATGTCTTTCCAAAATCACATTTGTACATATTTAAGTACAATTTCTCCCTTACAAGTACATCCAATACCTATTTTACATGCTTGACATGTTCCTCCCAAGTACGACTAAAAACAAGTATATCATCTAAGTAGACTATGAAGTCATCAATAAAATGCCTAAACACATCATTCATCACCCTCATGAATGTTGTGGGTGCATTACAAACCTCAGAGGGCATTACCTCCATTCATACAAGCCATGTTTATTTTTGAAAGCAGTCTTCCAAATATCATTGTCATAAATACAAATTTGATGATAGGAACTTCATAAGTCTAACTTAGTGAAAAAATAGTGCCTTCTTAAGCAGATCCAATAGATCATCAATTCGAGGAAGATGATACATGTTCTTATT
This sequence comes from Pseudotsuga menziesii, assembly GCA_001517045.1. Taxonomy (NCBI): domain Eukaryota; kingdom Viridiplantae; phylum Streptophyta; class Pinopsida; order Pinales; family Pinaceae; genus Pseudotsuga; species Pseudotsuga menziesii. Next base: position 98,529 of record LPNX010215586.1, on the reverse strand, counting down.
TGTGAGAATGTTTAGTACCATGTAATCAACACACATGCAGCATGTGCCATCCTCTTTTGGAACCAAAACAATCGACGAACCACATAGAGAGGGACTTGGATGAATGTTCCCTCTCTCAAGCAATTCTTGAACCTTCTTCTTTATCTTTACATTCTCAATTATTGAAGACCTGTACATACCAATATTAGGAAGAGGTGCATCCTGTTGTAAGTGAATTTTATGTTGAATTTCTCTTTAGGAGGTAACCCCTTAGGTTCTTGAAACAAAATATCATAATTAGAAACCACTTTAATCAATTATTTTTTAAGTTTTGGATCACATCCCTCAAAATATTCTCTTTGTTTAACATCCATTTATTTAACTATCATATCGAAAAAGTTCTTACTAGAATTTACCAACCTCTTCATTTGATTTGCAGAAAATAGAGAAAAAATAGTTTTAATGTGGTGTGCACGAACAATGTATTCAACACCATATTTGGTGAGATGATACCTATTATATTACCTGTAAAAGATATCCTTCCTATCATAAAGGTAATAACTACCCAACACAATACTATAGTTATCCAATAAGAACACATCTAGATCAACTTCATTAAGAAATACAAAAGTAATGGAAAATCTAATTCTACATTGTTTTGTAACTTGTAAATGTGCATTATCACATACCCATCCAAGTGGATATGGTTGAGGGGGTAACTTAGTTTCCAAATGTAATTTCTTAACAATCTCTTTTGAAATGATATTTTCTTGTGATCGACTATAAAAATGAGTATCAATTTTTCTGTGTTTAGAGATTACCCTAATATGAAATAGATCACTTCTCTTTCTTTCATCAATAACAGGTTCATTCTTTGAAACATAAATATAAGGGTTTTTACCTTGAACGGTTGTAGAAACAACCTTAGTTTCATCCCTGGAATCAAATACCAAATCATGTTGGATTGTTGCAGTAGTATTCTTCTTGTCTTACTTATTCCGAAACTTCTCAGTCTTGAGTTACGGATCAAGTTTCCAACATTTGGATGCATCATGACCTTTTTTCTAGAAATGAGTGCACACAAGTTTTTCTCCTTCTTTCTTCTCAGTGGTTTTATGGTTACCTTTCTCTTTACCTTTGAACTTGTTTCCATATCGATTAAAAGGTTTCTTAGAAAAATTTTCTTTTTTATTCTTCCCTTGGACTCCATATGAATCGTTTGAACACACACCTCATCAAGGTTAGTTGGATTAAACATAAGTATCATATGACGTAAATAAATATGTAATCTTCCTATTTACTTGTGAAGAGTTTATTGAGTGTAGAGAGGTATACCAAGTACCAAATCTCTTTTTTGAACTCTTGTGTGTATTCTTGCACACTTTGTCCCTTAGCTTTCCTCAAGTTCTACCATTCAATCATAGCTTGCTGCACATACCCCAACAAATATAAATTTTTATATAATACTGAAGTGAACTCATATCAAGAGGATATAATTTTACCTTTTGTGGAAAAATCCTCTTGAGATATACTCTCCCACCATATGAGAGAGGTCCCTCCAAGTCGGAGAGAGGCCAATTGAATTTTGATGCCATCTTCATTAATTTTTTGAATCCTACAATAAAATTCTATTTGATGGATCCAATTGTTTAATTGTCCAGCATTAAGTTCTCCATTGTAAACAAGTAATCCAAACTTAATATCAATATTTCATTGAGGCACATTAAAGTCTATTTTTTTTTTTATGGTTTTTCTAGTCTTCTTCAAATTGATTAGGATCTTTATCTGAAAGAATAAAAAGAAAAACAAAATATCCAAGATGCATAAGATAGAGAAGATACACAAGAAACAAATATTTTTCTCGGGGAAACCATAAAGCAGAAAACCCCACAAAATTCCTCAGAATAGTTCTGTCACTAAGACAATATCACATGATGTGAAAACCCAAGTATAAGAAGTATTTTGCAGATCTCTCTAACTCTCTCTCCCTCCTCCTTGATCTTCTCTCTCTCCTTATGAGAACTTGAGTGAGTGAGTGTGTGTCTAAATGAGGGAGGGCGTCTCCTTGTTTATACAAATCAACTGAATGAACTTCTAACTGGACTGGGTCGACCTCTTACCCTAGAAGGGTCGAATTCACCTAGGGAGACTCCAAAAATACATTTCATTATATTAAATTTGGGACTACTACCCCAACTTACAACAAAGGTCATACCTCAAGGACCACAGACAATAATGAAATCCCAAAAAAAGGGAAATACATCTCTAATTGGGGTACAACAATATACAATGATGATATACATCACCGTATCTTATGAAGTTACAATTACAACAATACTCCATCTTAACTAGGAAGGTATTCTCTCACCAGAGTCATCAACACATCTAGTCACATCATCATCGTAAAGTCATTATCATGCTACTCATGCCATAGTATTCATTTTGTCGATCATTGAATAGTGACATATTTCAAGTCTATTTGTCATTCAAAATTTCTACAGATCCAACCATATTTCATGTTGGATGTAGACCTAGTCCTCTTCTAGGTATTCATCATATCCATGAGTAAGCCATCTCGCAGGTACAACCCATGACCATTAATTACATTTCCACTACAATCACCTTCTTCTCCTACCCTCATCTCGTTGTATCCAAATCATCTCATCATCATACATTGAGCACATACCATATACATATCATGAACCACCTACATTCTACCAACATAGGAGCACGTAAAAAATGATTTATGTCACCAAGAAAACCTACGTCTTCCACTATGAGAGAATCACCTAGGAGCACACCAAGTGCATTATGTCTCACGATCAACCTACTTTCTACAAACATAGGAGCATGCCAGGACTTATTTACATCACCAAGACAACCTGTGTCTACCACTATGTGAGAATTGGATGGTCGCACACCAAGTTCCTTGTGACTTCTCATCATCTCCAACATGGTAACAAACATAAGAACTGATTACGCCTAAGAACAACCTGTGTACCACACCATGAATTTTATGTTCAAGGACAACCTCAAGTACTGATTACATCTAAGGAAAACCTATGTACCACGCCAGGACTGATTACATCCAAAGACAACCTTCTAGGACCTATTACATCTAAGGAAAACCTGTGTACAATGCCAGGACTGATTACATCCAAATCTAACCTGAAATGATTGATTACGTTTGAGAACAACCAATGAACCATGCCAGGAATTTTACGTTCAAAGAAAACCTGTATGCCTTCCCATGTGAGATCTCATGCATATGCCTATTTCAATATCTTGTCATTTCTATCATGGGAACATGCTAGGACTGATTATGTCATCGAGAAAACCTCATCTTTGACCATGCTAGAAATCACCACTCACTCTTTCCAGGTACCTCGTACGGATCACACCAATCCTTTCTTTGAAGTACTCAAACTTCACTCTTGCTAGCATCTTGGTCAACACATCAAATATATGCTTGTTCATCACCGTATACTGGATCTTCACTTCTCCTCTCTACTCCATATCTCAGATTTATTGGAACTTGATCTCAATATGCTTTGAATTGTCATGGATCACTGGGTTCTATGACAACTTCATGCAACTATGGTTGTTGCAAAGGATACAAGTCACCTCTAATTGGAGATCAAACAAATCTGACAATAGATTTTGAATCCATACTATCTCACAACAGGATGAGAAAGCTACAACATACTCTTCCTTGGCTGTAATCAACACCACACAGGACTGCTTCTTGCTAAACCAAAAGATCATGCTGGATCCCAAACTGAAGCACCATCTCAAAGTGATCTTCCTATCAATGGTGCTACCTACCTAATCTGAATCAACATAACTATGTAGGTTAATATTCTGATTCACATCATACTTGAGGCCATAATCAATTGTACCCTTTAGGTACCTCAATACATGCTTTGTAGAAACCAGGTGAATATGTATCAGATCCATTAGGAACTAGATCAAGGTGTTCACAACAAAGCATATATTTGGTCTCGTATTTGTCAGGTACATTAATGATCCAATCATTTGACGATACATCATGGAATCAACTGATTCTGATGAAGCATAACATAGTAGCTTTAAGTTTTATTCCGTATGTGTGGTTATCACCTTACAATCCAACATTCTTAATCTCTTCAAAATATCCACTACATACTTTCCTTCACCAAGAAAAATCCCATCTGCACTCTGACACACCTCCATGCCTAAGAAGTAGCGCATCATCCCTAGGTGTTTCATATTGAACTCAGCGATAAGCTTCCTCTTTGCATCTAAAATGAGTTCATCTTGTCCCGTCAAAAATAGGTCATCAACATGAAGTAGGATCATCACTGGTCTTCCACCTTCAACCTTGAATTAAAGGTTGGGATCCTCTTTACTCTTAGTAAATCCTAAGCTCATCAGGAAGTTTTCGATCCTGTTGTACCATGTCCTGGGTGCCTATTTCAATTCATACAAGGATTTATTCAATTTGCACATGATTAGTCTTCTTGTCATGTGTCTCAAATCCTAGTGGCTTCTCTAAATACACTTTCTCTTTTACTACACTATTCAAGAATGTTGTCTTGACGTCCATCTAGTGTACCTTCCATTTCATTACTAAATCCATTGTAAGTATATATATGATGGAAGTGTATCTCGCTATGGGTGCAAATTTCTCATCATAGTCTATGCCTTATTTCTGAGAGAAGCCACACACCACAGACCTTGCCTTGTGTTTTTCAATGATGCCATATGCAGCATGCTTGATCTTGTAGATCCACTTCAAAGTCACAACATACTTCCATTCTAGTCTTAGAACTATCTCCCTGACATCATTCTTCATAATCGACTTGTACTCCTCTATCGTGGCATCCTTCTATTCTTTCTTTTCAGCTGCTTCTTCGTAGTTTAAGGTTCTTTGTCAATGATGTCACATAGAAAGGCCACGTATTTTTTGTATGGTTTACATCTTTTTTTTTCTCTACGCATCCAATATGGAGTGCCATACCTTTCTGCATCTTGTAATAGCTCCTATGCCCATGTCGGTTTTCTCTTGTGGGAGTTCTTCTCATGAAGTGTTTCTACATGTTATTACGGTTTTTCCATGTCGTGATATTCATGGTATTATGAAGTTGTTTCTTCAATTGTCATATCTCAGACTCTAGTTCCTTTAGGTTATTCGACCTCTTCAATAGGTAGTTTTCTAGACCTGGAGTATGTCGAGTCTTCGTTAAATATCACATATCTGGTGATGTCAATCTTCTTAAATCCTAGAAATTATATTTGGTAGGAATTTGAAGTGTCACTATATCCTATGAATATTCCATTCCTCCTAGAGGGATCGAGCTTGGTCCTCTTTTCCTTTGGAATGTGTATGTACACTGGGTAGCCAAATATTTTGAGATGGTTGACTTCTGGTTTCTCTCGTGAGAAATCCTCTTCAGGAGTCTTGTTTTCAAGTACTCAGTGAGTAGTATGGTTCTATACATACACAACTATCCTTGCCACTTTTTCCAAAAGGTGCATCAAACGATCCTATTCATATAACATTGCTTTCACTTCTTCCATTATAGTTCCATTCTTTCATTCCACAACGCCATTCTGTTGCGGAACAACACTAGGACTATCTGGTCTTCCTTCTTGCAAAATATTAATCAAGATTAAAGTAATTTCTTGGTTAATATTCACGGGGATTCATGAAATTTCCATTATAATTCAATTTTATGATCTTATCTACTTAATCTTATCTCACAAAATTTTATTTGAAGATTTGAATATATTGATGAACTTTTCTAGTTTTTGCATAGCCTTTCAATTTCCATTTGCAGATTGGTAAATTTAGATGGCATCATAAGATATCTCTAAAAAAACAATGTTGATTACAATATAGTGGGAAGGTGCTTTTGAACCACGATTTTTGTTCATTCAATGCATGGAAATATCGCAGAATCTTGGTGCAACTGTGAGGGTAATGGGTAGTTGGTTAGTCCCTTCTGACAATGAAATAAAAATTGGCATTTCCAGCATAGGCTTCTTGACATAATTTTAGAAATATTATGTAAAATTACATTGTGAATAATGTAGAATCCAGATCACCATGAGCAATGCTCTGCATTTAGTTCAAGGTTTTAAAAAGGAAATAGTAAGGATTTTAATTTTGAGATGGAAAATATTAGGCTCAAATGTAACTCCTTGTTTTAAATCCATCACTACAATCTTGTGCAAATTTTCAATCTCCACAACACTTGGTGGATACATTTGAATTGAAAGGTGAAACTCTAGAAAAGTTCATCAATATATTCAAAACTTCAAATAAAATTTTGTGAGGGAATAGAAGCACATTTCAAAAACGTAAGAACAAAGGAGCATAAGAATGGATAGTGTTACCATTTTGCAGATGGTTCTATTGTCCTTGTAGGTCAACGCAGAAGAAAATATCTCATAGATATCTTGTAAACCTCCAACATGCTAATTGTAAAGGTAAATATTAAACTACATCCCAAAGCAACCTCTTGAAAGAGTTACTTGAATGTGTGAGGAAAAACACCAGGACTATCTGGTCTTCCTTCCTGCAAAATATTAATCAAGATGAAAGTAATTGCTTGGTTAATCTTCATGGGGAAGGATTCATGAAATTTCTATGATAATTCAATTTTATAAACTTATCCAGTTGAGAGAATGCATTTGCATATTGGTAAGATAAGATGGAATCATAAGATATCCCTAACAAAAACAATGTCGATTACAATGTAGTGGGCCAGTGCTTTTGAACCACAATTTTTGTTCATTGAATGCATTGAATTCTCGCAGAATCCTGGTCCAACTATGAGGGTAGTGGGAAGTTGGTTATTCCCTTCTAATAAAGAAAGAAAAATTGGCATTTCTAGCATAGTCTTCTTGACATAATTTTAGAAATCTTATGTAAAATTACACTGTGAATACTGGTAAGCCTCATTCCATTCCTGTTTTGAAGACTTTTAAAAAGTCTATGATATGGATATTAATAATGGAATATGGATAACATTGAGGTGGATGAGGGCCAAATAGCCATATAGACCCTTTCTCAAGAACAAAGGTATGCAAGATAGTATTAACAACAACAATAACAGTCTCATTAGCCTCAGATCAAGGAAAATTTTCTTTATATTTAGGATGTTATAAAGAGTCATAAGTAAAAATCTAGAGGATATCATGGGAAAGTTGAATTGTACAATGGGGCTTGTGTTTTAGTAGCTTCATCATTCTTACTCATATTCTATTAGTTTGTGTTGACCAAGTCCCATTACATACTCTTCAAAAGGTGCATTGTTTCACCCCTATACCTTGGTTCTTAGGATGAATACTATATATTTCCTTATGAAGTGGAGCACTCCCTTGAATATGAATCATGTCATTAAAGGATAGACCTTTGGCTACCACTTGATATTATTTGAGGAAGGGAATTCATCTTATTTGGCATTTCAATCAGTTGGTGATAACCTTTTTGTAAGACAAGACTACTGCAATGCTGTGATTGAGCGTTCACTACTCTTGTGAGCTATGGAGCAGGTTATTTCTATGATTGAGGTCCCATGTGCTCTTTACTAATACAATTTCATCCAATTATGATTTTCGTGAACCACACCCTCCATATTTTTTTTAAAGAAAGGTCCAACTCTAAGTTTTCCATCACATGTGAACCATATCAACACCCTAATAATTGTGATTAGAAGCATTCTCACTCTCCATCTAGGTATCGAAATCCTATTAGTGTGCTAGCAACATTTCTTGCATATGTTTAGTGAGTAAGAGTGAAGGGAAAAAATTGGATAGATATTGACTAGTGTATTGTGGTCAAATTTATGAAAGGTTGTGGTTTAGTTTGAGCACTTGTTTGAGGACCTCTTATCAACTTATGTCAATAACAATACATTTTAACAATGGTCATCATTCTCATTAATTAATTGACCATCGTATAATTATTCATTGGAAAGTGTTGTTATATGGAAACATAATTTGTTTCTCCTCTTTGGAACATTTAGATATGATGTCCCATAAACTGCAGGAGGACATGGGAAATCCTTAACTGTGCCAAAAACTGAAAATGAAGACTTCTATGGCCTACATTTAGGAGAAGATGACATTTAATTCCCTTATATCCAACAAATATTTCCCCATGGAATGGTTGGGACATTCTCACCATTTATCTAGTTAGGAAGTGCATGAGAATCAAGAATGGAAACACAAATGTCATGTTCCCTTTACTAGTGTCAAATTGTTACCTGCTATTGCCAGATGTGATGTTTTGAGTTGGTCAAATGGAAATTTCATCAATATTTTGTTTCTTTTCTTATGTCACTATAAGGCCAAACATTACTATTTGTTTTAGCCTATACAAAAAAATTTTGTACCTCGGACGGTTAGTTGCTAGGAGTATCAACAATCTTTACTTGTGCATAAAATTCTATGTACATATGTGTTTTATTAATATATATAAGGAAGCATTTTATTTGGACAAAGAAAAGTGACTTCTTTGTGCTTCAAAGATCATTTTTTAATTGTGCAAGATCCATCTCCACTGGAGGATCATTGCAAGATTTCATGAGGAATCTTAAAAATCATTGTGAGTGAATCCTTTATAAGTTTGAAGGAGTGAGAAAATATATGTATGAAATGAACAATTATATAATTCTTAATAGATACATGCCCTTGAATTTCAAACAGGAAGGTTCTTGTTTTTACCTTATGCTTATGGTGATTTATTTTTTCCTTTTTACTTTTTTCTTGATCTTTTTCTCTGTAAACTTGTAGCATCTATGTTCTTTTTAAACATGTTTTTGCATGTTGGATTAAATTCAATCCAAATTTTAAATATTATTATACATATAAGGATGTGTTGTCATTATGATTTTCAACCATTCATGATGTTCCAATAAATGGTTGTTGTTGCAGCACAAGGCAAGTTGCCTTCAAATTTGGTTTTACCAATTTAGCCTGGTAGGGATTTCAAAATGCATGCAAGGGGATGAATTGATGTAATATGAACCTCTAGGGATGTGAAGATTCATCCTATTTTTAAAATCTTTAAAAGTTAGATTTAATTGATCTAACATGCCCATTCATGATGTTCCATTAAATGGTTGTTGTTGTAGCACAAGCTAAGTAGGAAATCAAGATTATCCCCTCATTGCTTTCTTGTTGGCTTATGCAAATTAGGGAGCTTTAGGTGAAGTGTAAAGTACTTAAGGTGACACCACTTCGTTATGAAGTTTCAAGTCTAGGACTTGTTCCTACTTTACCTACCCATTTGCAGATGCCTGACCCACTATTATTCCAACCACCTATTGTTTGAGAAATGGTGCCCATAGTTTCTTGTCCTAGGTTTTTCTCAAGTGAATGCAAGTGGGAAGTGTTCTATGGATTTTTATATTTCACATTTATGATGAAGCCTTGATGGCATGCTTTTCAAATACTATGGTCTACCATAGAGCCTTTAAATATTCTTGTTACCAGGAATTTGGACATATTTGTATGAAAAATGGGATCAAATGCTTGAGAGTGAATCTTTTGCACCTTGATTTCATACAAACTACTAAAAACAACAACTTTTTTGAAACAAATGTTTTCCAAAATGATCTCCATGTACAATATGCTTTATGTAATTGACTCATTATTTCTTCACCTATGGTAACTATATCAAAATAAATGGCAGGGTCTGACTATGTAATATAATTTATTATGCAAGCAAATGTAAAGAAGCAATGGATAACCTATTTTACAATACTACTAAGAAAAAAATGGAGCAGAGTAATGGTAGAATTAGGCATAGACCTGCTCCTCTTTAGGTTCATTACAAAATTAAAGAGTTTCATTTTTTATGGGACATGACATGTTCTGTCTGTTTGGATTAAAAGGAAAGACAACTTGCAAAGTTCCATGGTTTGCTCTGCCAAATTTTCTATTGAAATGGATATGGTTAAGGAGAAAAAAGAAATCTTCTTACAGGAAACCTCAAATTCAGGGCTCATGCTGGAGAATTTGTATGTTGAATGGATCAAAATATCAAATATCTATAACCATCAGGGATAATTTTAAGAACACCCCATAAATTTATATGTATAATAAATGGGAGAATCTCCCTAATATATAGGAAAATTGAAGGCTATTTTATCAATAATATAATATGAATATATAATTTTTTGGCTGATCTTTCATTCTATTATAGAATCTTGTAAAATCTAGGCAAATTTTACACAAAATTATAAGATATTGTAAAATCTTGGCGAATATTTCATTGAATTATAAAATATTGCAAAACCTTGTCGTATATTTCATCAAATTATAAAATCTTGTAATGTCTTGGTGAAAATTTTTCTATCAAGACTTGTCTTTTCATTCTGTAGATTATTATGGTAGAGCAATAGAAGAGAATATACTATAGCTCGACTCTCTCGAATCCTAGACCCTCAAATGAACAAATTCATGAATGAGGAGAGGATGGATTTATTTATACATTTCGCAAGAAGTATTGGGTCACTCACAATTGGAGGTGTTGGTGAAACAAAACTACACTAACTAGATTCATGAAAAGTGGAGACTCCACTTTTTATCTCAGCCCTTAATGTTCCAATGGACATGTGGGGACCCAAAGCTTGCCATACTAACAAACTAATAGAATTGACCAATTTAAACTATGGAGTGATTATGGCACCCATGAACGATTATTACAATGTTGATTATTATCAAGACCCACAACCTTAATATAGTGTATCAATTCTCAATTAGCTTATTTTTGAAATCTCTCATTTTAAGCCGCCCTATAAGAAAAAAATACCTTGCTTATTTGTTTATATCTACGGACGCCACCTTTTCTTTTCTTTTGTTGACAATCAAAATATTAATTATGTCATTTGATTTAGAATTGTTAGAGTTAGTTATAAAGTTGCAATGGTTATTATAAATAAGAACACACACTAACAAGACTAGAAAGCACATTAATGCATCATCACACATATCATTAGAACTACTCTGTTAAATACTATTTTTTCTTAGATAAGCTGAGGAGGTGTTTGTATCCATGACCTTGAAATTTTATAAAGCATGAAAAATGTGGTAAAACTATTTTAGCACCCTCATTGAATGCAAAAGACTAGATATCAAATAATATCATGTCTACATCTCAGGTCAAATATGCCATGCACATATTATATACAATCATGATGGAAATGAAGTATCATGTTCCAACTAAACCATATATTTATATTAAATAAATAGATCCATTTCTGAATGGGGATAACAATTATACATAAAAAAAAATCACCAAAAAATATTTTACTTCTACAAAAAACAAAATATCGTAAAACACGTATCGAACCCAACACATTTAATTAGGAAAAAAATAAAATTAACAAACTTGGAAATACGAATAAAAAAAATTCTAGTCACAAAATTCTTGTTAGAATAATCAACCCATATTTACCTACATTAGACATTAATTTAATTAATTTTGTCTTATTACCTAGTTTCCTAGATTCCATTCTATGCTAGTTGCCTTCTACATGTCCTAGAAGTCAACACATACTAAAACTGAGTCATGGAGCGCTTGGGAAACATCCTGGAAACCCAATTTAGCATGTCTGCTTTATTCCAGATTCTCTAAAGCGCATATCTTCTTTTTTTGAAAAGCTGCCTTGTTTTATTTCTGATTTAAGGAAAAAGGAAAAGCTAGACTAGGTGTAGTTGACTTGTTTTTTTCCCACATCATCCTCCCTCTTTTTCTCCAAATAAAAGCATGTATGAGTTTTATTTCCATCCCTCTTTATCTTTCCCACTTTACTTAGCAAATTCGTGAGCATCTACCTAGATTTGGAAACTGCTTTATGCACCTATGGGGGATTTGACTAGATTTGGTAAGCCTGATTTTTGACTATTTTGAATGGCATATTTATACATTTGATTCTATCATGTAATTATATATTACAGTAGCCTATTACTTCATAAGGTTGGATACTGTACACTTACTCAATACAGATTAGTGTTATGCTCCAATTTCAGTCTCCTTTGGTGTTAATTTTGCATGTTTGATTAGCAATTTTGTGAGTGTAATTGTTCTATCTCTTGGGTTAAATTTCCACATGGTATCAGATCCTTTGTAGATCGATTTATCTCCTTCCAAATTGTTATTTTAGGTTCGACATCATTGTTTGGGAGTGCATTCTGCTGACTGGAGGGCACAGTTTCTGAGCTATGGACCAATCTCAGAAGATCACCTTGACTCCATTCAATTTCTTTCAGTGGAAAGCTGAGATGGATATATTTTTGAGAGTGAAAGGTCTCTATAGGGTGACTATGGCAGCTGAGGTATATCCCAATGTAGCTGCAGAGAAAATTGAATGGCACAACAAGAGGGATGAATCCTATGGTCTTTTGTGTCTGAGCATTTCAAGAGACCTCCTCTTCCATATTGATGGATTGAAATCACCTAATGAAGTGTGGGAGAAGATAGAAGATAATTTTGGAAAGATGGATTGTATGAGAGGACATCAAATTAAGAATGAGCTGATCTCCTTGAGTCCCAGTAGCTTCGAATCACTGCAACTCTACTTTTCCAAGTTTAAGGCCCTTGTTTTGTAGTTGAAACAGTGTGGGATTGAAAAGAAGGAAGAGAAACTAGTCTTGACCATACTCTCTAAGCTTGGTCCTGACTATTCAGTTTTTTTTCGACCTTCCATGCCACCAAATTGACAACTCGAGCCTGGAAGATGCCTAAGCTTGGAGATTTCATGGAACCCCTCACATAGGAGCAAGATAAGTTGGTGATGATGGGCACCATCAAACCTTCCAAAGACCAAGATTTGGTTGTTGGAGATTTAAGGGTGGATTCAAAAAGCAATAAAAAGGATAAAAATAAACCTGAGCAAAAGAGAGATGAGTCTAAGTCTCAAGAGAAGCCCTAAGGTTCCAAGAAGAACTCCCAGAAGAAGAAGAACAAAGGAGAAATGAGCAAGTGCACATATTGCAATAAGGGCTATCATCCTAAGAGCTCTTATATGAATAAGAAAATTGACATGTTGACCCAAATCCTGGAAAATAATAACATCTCCCTTCGTAATTTCTCAAAGAAGAAGGAAGGAGGATCAAATTCAGAAGATAGAGAGAGAGTACATGCTTTAGTTGCTGGCACATCAAGCTCACCTAGTTTCATCATAGAATTTAGAGCTTCTAGAAATATGGTTTCGATAAAAGAGACATTCTCCTCTCTTGACATGTCTAAAGGCCCACCAATAGTTTTGGGAGATGACTCTCTCACTGACAGTTTGGGGAAGGGTAGGATTGATATTGACCATGGTAGTTTCAATAATGTGTTGTATGTTCTAGGTCTTGCTTCCAATCTCTTATGAGTGTGTTAGATGACTCATAATGGGTCTCCAAAGAAGGTCATATTCTACCCTGATGATGTTGAAATCATTGATATTTTGAATGGTAAAGTCATAGCAAACGGTGTTGTTGATCACACTTCGAAGGTATACATGTTTTCCCATTTTCTACCCTACTCAAACCCCTCTACTCTTCTGATTCATGCTAATGAAGCACGCAAGATTTGGCATGAAATATTTGGCCATATTAACTATAAGTATCTTTTTGACTTGAGTGAAAAATATATGGTCATAGGGTTACCAAATATCAAGTTTTCTAAGGGAGTCTGTCAAGGTTGTATCCTAGGAAACACCTAGAGCACAAGTATGAGAAAGCTAGTCATGAGAGAACCTCTGAACCTCTTGAGCTGATCCACAGTGAAATTGATGGTCCATTCCCTTATATGTCCATGAGTCAAGCCAAATATGCACTGAAATTCATAGATGACATTTCCAGGTATTGTTGGGTTCACTTCCCAAAGCATAAGGCTGAAGTTTTTGACCTCTTCAAAGTCTTTAGAGCCTTGGTTGAAAACCAGTCTGGGAGGAAACTCAAGATCCTCAGATCTAACAATGGTGGTGAGTATGTCAAGTCTGAGTTCATTTAGGATTGTAAAGATGTAGGTATTAATATGCAACATTCAATCCCTTACACACCACATCAAAATGGTGTTGCTGAGAGAAAGAATAGATCACTGAAGGAGATGGAAACCTGCATGATGGAGGTTAAGACTTTGCAACCAAATTTTTGGGCCGAGGCTATAAACTGTGCATCCTACATCCATAATAGGGTTCCTCATAAGTAGCTTGATGGTATGACTCCTTTCTAAGCTTGGAGTGGGCACAAGCCAGATGTGAAATATTTCAGGATTTTTGGCTCAAAGGCTTGGTCTAGAATTCCAACTGAAAAGAGGAAGGATTTGCAACCCCAAAGATAAGAATGCCTATTTGTTGGGTATTCTAAAGATTCAAAAGGGAACAAGCTGATCAACTTGATCACTAAAAAATATTTCATTGAAATAAGTGTTCATTTCCGAGAAGAGCCTTTAGTATCAGTTGAAGTTGGAGAGTCTTCTTCACCACCATAACCATTGATTGTAAGTGGAGAGACTAATATGTTTGCTGATTCTGATATGTCTGATAATGATGATTTGAATACAGATCTTAACAGTCCTATAAGACCAAAATTGGAAGAAAAGACCGTTCATGCAGCTGGGGAACTAGCTGGAAATCCTAATGACACTAGGAGGACTAGATCTCAATTTGAGAGTGCCCTTTGTGTGAAAGATCCTCTATTTGATGAGAAGTGCTATCTGATGGCTGAATCAGATCCATAGAAATATGAACATGCAGCAAATGATCCAAGAAGGTAAACAACCATGAAAGAAGAATTTAGCTCGCTCTAGAAGAACAACACTTGGGAACTGGTTGATCTTCCCCCAGGGAGGAAGCTAGTTCAATGTAAGTGGGTTTTTAAGACTAAGTTTGCTAATGATGGTTCACCTTTGAATTAGAAGGAAAGATTGGTAGCCAAGGGATACTCACAAGTACATGGTATTGACCACAATGAAACCTTTTCACGAGTGGAAAATATGGACTTCATAAGTGTTATAGCTCAAAATGACACATCTTTTCCTGTGACCACTTTCCCATGATTCCGTCGCATGTCGACACTTCCATGACGACACTTCATGAAAGTCACTGAAAAAACACCTAACTTGGATGACCCATATATTGAGTTCTGTAACTCTGTTTGACCTCATCTTTGCATTGTTAGAAATATATTTTTGTTAGATAAAACTTTCCAGAAGACACCAAAGTCTAAAAATTCCCAGAAGTACCCTTAAAATGAGCTTTTTTTGATGTATACGCCAGTTTCCTTAAGGAAACTCGGAAACCCGTGTATGTACACGAATTGCTATATATAATACTTGCGTATGCCTTAAATATGTGACTATCTACATTGCAACCTGCATATACCTCCTCGCATATGCGACTGTTGTCTCTGCAACCCACGTATGCCTCCTGAAAATGTAAAAAAAATACGTATTTTGAAATTTGGGTAGTTTGGTTAGTTATGCAACTGACTCCTTCAATTGTAACTAATTTGTCTTCAACCCTAACTCTTCATAAAGCATATAAATAGAGGTAGGGAGGTCCATGAGAGGATACTTGAACTTTTTCATTGTCATGCTGGAGGAATTGGGACTCTCTTTGCGCACACCTTTGCCCCAGTGATCATCCCCTTGTGTTGCAGAGCTTGGAGGCTGAGTTCCTTGGAGAAGAGAAGCAACAAAACCAGATCAAGGTTTTGTGAGGTGCCAAACTTGAAGAGAAGGTATACTTGTACTTGTTTTCAATATTAATAAAGATGTGATGTCCTTCTTCTTCGCAAATCATTGTTCAATGTGTGATTGAATTTATATTTATGATAAGATGTTTATGTTAATCAAAATAGTTTCTCATATTGCTTTGATTATCATTTCTTTATATGCGGTCATAATGGTTTGAGGAAGGTATAATTCGTTTTGTAGGTGTCTTGGAGTAAGAGGAGAAATAAGAGGATTGAAGGGATGCTTGGATCAACCTTCATTTGGCTAAGGTATGAACCATTCTAATCTATGATCTTGCTTGTATTCACTTGCAGAAATATATGCATCTCTCTTTCAACCCCAGTACATTGATGGCCCCTTAAACCCTAGCCATAGGAAACTTTCCTTTACAACAGAACTGGCGACTCCGCTGGGGAGAGCCTTGTCTGTTTGGGGTTTCTCTGTATTTCTTCCAGCCTTTTGTAAGGTTTCAGGTCCTTCTTACAAGTTAGGAACACCTTTTGAGTTTGTTGGAACACCTTTCCTGCCTTCCTAAGTCCATTTTGACCCTTTTTTGTGATTTTTGTCATCCATACGCGACTTTCAGGCCAAACAGTCGCATGTCTGTGTTGTATACGCAACTTGCAGTACCTGCAATCCATGTGTCATACGCGACTTGCCTTAAGGCAACCCACGTATGCACCTAAATTTGTGTTCTTTCATCATTTTTTAGGGTTTTTGGGTGATTTGAGGGCTGTTTATAGGGTCTTCAAGGGTCCTTTTCATGTGCATGACTCCTGAGAGGTTGTTTTTATCTCTGTTAGGTTCTCTTTGTCTATATTGTAAGTCTCTTTCAAGTCTTTGAAATTTTTTTTTCTACCTTTGCCCCCCCCCCCACCTCCTTCTTTGGCTTGACCTTGTTGAACAAGGTACTAAGCATCCTATGTTTGTAGGTTTAGGCTGATTCTTGGGACTTCTTGACCTTTGTTTATGTCAGTCTTATTTTCTCGGTCTCTTCATTCCAAAGTTGTTGGATTGTTTACCTTTGTGAGGTTTCCTTCCAAGTGAGGTTATATCCAACTTTAGGGAAACCTAGGCTTTGTTGTGGGGTGTAGAGTAGTTTTCTATTTGCTTTGCTTACAATACTTGCTTGCATCAGTTGATAGGCTATTTTTTCTTTTGCATTTATAAAAGAAAAAGGAAAAAAACACATGTTTGCTTTATATGCATGTAGATTAGTTTTTTAGTCTAGATTGCATGGCATATCATTATTTTTGAAAAATAAATAAAAAGAATTTGTTCTTTTGTGGCTTTCAAGTTATTATTTGAAAAAGAAAAAGAGAATAGTTTTTGCTTTTTGCATTTCATTTCTTTTTGCTTAGTCATTTTGTTTCAACTTTGAGTCAAAACACCACATAAGTTTCACGCCATTTACCCTCTGACTAAAAAAAAAGGGCATTTTAAAATGAACGATATAATTTAAAAATTATTAGTAAGTTTTATTTTATAGGGTCATACACCAACTAACTCAGGCTAGACTTGTGGATTAGGGAGTTTTAACTCTCCACAAGTATTAAATTTTAGACATAGTTGGCCAATCACTAGGTAAATCCTCTTCTATGTTGATTGTATCTGGGAAGCTCCTCTCAAACGAGAGTTAAGCATGAGGCCGCGTGGAGGCTTGGACTGAGGAGATAACGCTCTAATTCCTTATCAAAGCGTAGACCAAGGTTTTTACGCATCTATGGATTCTGTCTTAGACAGGGTTTTGGTCTTTGCTACCCTGCCTAGGTGTATGAACCAGGCTTGCGACTGTCAATATAGTTAAGGTATCCTTTAGTCTCTTTGACATCTAGGGTTCATACACAGGTACACCAGAAGGCTATTTCTGGTTGACCTTGGACGGGCTTGGAAGGTAACCCCAGTAGAAGGTGTGGGAGGGCGGTGGATGATTCCTCCGCTTGTGCCTAAGAACATCTACAGGGATGCCAAGTAACTGTCTATCGACTTTCTTCTAGAAAGAATATCTTATACCTATTTGTCTGTTTGGCTTTAGGAATTTTTTAGTGAGTGTTGTGTGGTTTGTCTGTACATAGTTTTCCTTCAGGTGTATGCTTTGCACTTTTGATTTTCTGTTGACCTCAGACTTTGTCTCCTTGTTTGAATCTATGGCTAGAACCCCTTTGAACACCAACCAAGAGATACCCATGCTGGGAACTCCTTGTACTATTCCTCTCACATAAAATGTTGGTGTTCCTTTGATGACCACCTTGAATCTGCTTGGATTCACCCTAGGGCTACCGGTGTGGTTGTTTTTCACTCCAACTGTCCAGAATGCTCTTGATGCTTCTCAAGTAAGCTCCTTATATCAAGGGCATCAAAAAGCTACTTCCCCTTCACCTGTAGTTGATTCTCCTCCTCCTTCTATCTCATGTGGTGAAAGTATTGATACTAGTAACCGACAGTATAAAAGGAGTAAAAGAAGGAGGAATAGGAAGAAGGAACATAAGAAAGGGGGCACCTGTTCAACCTCTACAAGTCAAGTTGAACCTCACCACCCAGCCTCTGAAGTTCATGCTGGGGGAACCTATCCAACCTCTGCAGGTCATGTTGGATCTAAGCACTCAACCTCTGCAAGTCAAGTTGATATTCACCATCCAACCTATGTTGATCATGCTGGTGGGATCCTTCCAACATTTACAGGTCACATTGGATCCAGTCACTTAGCCTCTACAGTTCATGCCGAGGGCACCCGTTCAACCCTTGATGTTCAAGTTGAACCTCGCCATCCAACCTCTACAAGTCATGTTTGATCCATCCACGCTGCCTCTGAAGTTCATGCTGGGGGCACACACTAAACTACTGCAAATCATGTTGATCCTAACCATTCAACCTCTGCTTTTCATGCTGGTGGTGCCCATCCAACCTCTGTAGGTCATGTTGGACCCAGTCTCTCAGCCTCTGCAAGTCATGATGGGGGCAGTCTCTTAGCCTCTGTGGTTCATGCTGAAGACAATCCATCAGCCACTGCGAGTCATGTTGACATTATTGAAAAGACTACCCATTCAAAACATAAGCCCAAGTTACCTTGTAAGCTTTGTGAGGGAGAACACCTTACTTATAAATGCCCTTCTATCGTGGAGGTGCGAAGAGTTTAGTTTCATGGTCATCCCATTTTTGAAAATTCTAAAGTCTCTCAACAACCATCCTCTTTTAGTTAGGTTGGACTGAGTCACTCGGCCTCTGGTGGTCATGTTGGGGGGAAAATCCCAGTCGCTGTAGGTCATACTGAGAGCAAACAATCATCCATTACTAGTCTTGTTGACATCATTGAGAAAACTGGTCGTTCGAAGTGCAAACTTAAGTTCCCTTGTAAGCTATGCGAGGGAGATCATCTTACTCACTAGTTCCCTGCTACTGCAGAGGTGTGAAGAGTGTGGTCCAAGACACAAGAATTTCCTTCTCCTGAACAACCTATAGTTTCTCAACAACCTACTCAACCTTTGGTTGATGAAGTGGTCGAACGAATCTCAGATTTGGTTGATCCTACTCTTCTTTTGGAGAGTGATCCTTATGTGATTGAACCAATGTTACCTTTGGTCAATCCCACTCTCCCTTCGGAGAGTGACTTTCACGAAGCGGTTGAATCAATTTCATTATCGAACAATCCCACTCTTCCTTTGGAGAGTGAAGTGTTTGATAGTCACATTTTCTTCACTGCCAGTTCAGAACTTATTGAACAAGGGGGCACTGAAATTGCTTCGAATCAATCCCCACCAAGATCTCGAATTGATTCCTTTGATTGGGATAGCCTAGTTGAGCCGTGCCTTCCTTCTAATGCACCTTTTCAGATAAAGGTCCAAGTTGAACTATACACAATTGCTCATTGTATTGTTGATGAAGGAGCTTCAGTTAGTATCTTGTCTGCTTGTTCTTGGTGAGGCATGGGATTTCCCAGCCTTGTGTCGACTACTAGTCAATTACTGGCGTTTGATAGAATAAATTGTATAGCCTTGGGAATTATTGCTCAAACACCTATTACTTTGGGTGGGAAGACCGTCTTAGTTGACTTCATGGTGATAGAAGACCCCTTGGAATTCAATATGCTGCTTGGATGTGATTATGTCTATTCCATGCAAGCTGTGGTGTCAACATTCTTATATGTGATGTACTTTATTCATGGCGAAGAAATTGTCACTATCGATCAGTTATATATTCTTGATCCATCTCCTGACCCAACTAGAGACCATGTCTTTCCTTTATTGATTCCTAGTGTTTCTATAGACACTACCCTGCCACAGGTGATTTATGTGGCCTCATGTCCTTTGCGTTCAATTGCTACTGAGAAGCAACCTCTGTTTTCATGCTTACCTTCTCAGGACTTGGTCCCAGCAGTTGACCAGGTGAGTCATCCTATACAGACTATGGAGCATTCTCTCCACTATGTTGATCCATTTGAAAGTTTAGACATGTGTCCTATCTTGGATGATCTCCTTCCTTCGGATGAAGTCTTCCTAGAGTCTTTGATACAGTTTGATATTCTATTGGATGTTGGTTCAATCGTGACTATGTCTAACGCTGGATTTCCTAGTAAACCTGACCTTTCTTCTTATGTTGGTCTTGTTGAGTCTTCGAACTCTCCTTGTGAACAACAAGTCAGTGATCCTGATGAGTTTGATTTTTCTTATGAATTTTTCAACTCTTGTGATACTGAGTTTGTTCCTGCAGACTCTATCTCCCTTGTTTATTTTTTCTCTCCTTCTGAGTTTGATCTTACTAATTATAAACCCTTGAGCCTTGGTTCTATAGAATCTTCTTCGGTTGATTCTGCCTTGACTTTACCTTTTGTAGAAGATAGCAAAGTTGCATGTGTTTCTGCCAAAGTAACCTACATTAGAAATTTTCTTTTAAATATGATCTTGATGTTGTTGTTTCTTGGAGGCAGGATTCTTAGTTGGATTCACAATTGTTTATTGGCCTTGTCTTGTTGTTCAAGCTGTAACTGCGTTTGCATGTGCCCTGATCACGCTTATGAGCCTGATGCTGGATTCGACACTTTTAGCTCATTGTATAAGCCCTCATATTTGTTCTCATTGTTGCTAAGCCTTGTATCATTTTTCCTTTGCAACTTGACACCCTTTACCTTGAGGAGACTTTCCTTGAGTGTCTTTATCTTGCTCACATTCCTTGCATTATGCATAGGTTTTTTCCTCGCGCTTGGAACTAGTTTCACTTGCCCCTGACACTCATCTCCTTGCATTTAGAGAATTCTTTTTGCTCTCCTTTGAGCTCATTAAAAACAGTAAGGAGGCCTCAAGTTGAATTTTTTGGACTCGTTAAAACTTCACAGGAAAGATATTGAGTTTCTTTAGGCACAGGTCTGACTCGTCAAAATAGACTTGATTGCCGAGTAAACTTTTCCATTCAGGCTCGTTAAGAATATGTGAATGGGCATCCAAATTGGTGGTTATAGGTTATCGCTTTCTCAGACCATGTGGAATAATAAAAGAAAGGAACAGTATTTTTTCTTCGGGATTGAGAAGAGTATTCTTAGGCATAGTTTTATCACTTTTCCAGACTTGAGGGACTAAATTTATGGAAAAGAAACCCCCGGTATGAGCTTAGTTTTCTCTTTTTCGTGCTCTGGACCAAAACATGAAAAAGATTTCAAGTGTACTTTATGTCTTTGTAATGATCGTTAAACCCTAAAGAACAAAGCATCGAGTTTATTGTTATAAGCCCCATTTCCCGTAATCAAATGGATCTTTCCGAGTGATCTTGCCTTCCTTCACACTCGTAAAACGCAGGGTATATGCTGCTTTTGAAGGAGAATTGGGTAGGTAGTAATTTAACCTTTTTCGGACCTTCCTGACTAAATACGAAAAATGTGTGCCTTACTTATTCAAAAACTAAGAGAGTTATTCTGTGGTTTATTTCATACTTTTCCAGCCTCAGGAGACTAAATTGGACGAAAAAGGACCCCCCTGGAGTCTTCTTTGGAGTTTTCAGACTCTCTAAACTATGAAAACACTGTCAAGCATGTACTAGTTCGGGCTCGTAAAATCCACGAATCAATGCTTTATCAAGCATTCTTTTGTCTCTTCTTTGAGCTTGCCAAAAATGAAGAAGGTCCCGAGTTTGCTTTCTTGGACTCGTTAAACCTTTACAAGAAAGAGGGGAAGGGAAGTTCATTCACATGTATTTTAAATCATGACAGAAAGTCTTGTTTCGTTGAACAAAGCACCAGTTTTGAGTCTATCAATAGTTGGGTCCTAGTATTTTGACCTTCTCCTGATTGATATTTTCTTACTCTTCCAGTTGGTTTCTTTTCCAATTATATGGGGAATATGTCAATGTCTCCTACATTGCAGGTTTTTGTCGTTGGTCTTTTTGTGTCAAAAGCTTCCTAAGTCACTTTTGTGTCATGCTCACTGTTCAAGGCTTAAACCTTTGTTGACCATTCTGCAGTTGCCTGACCTTTTGTGTCGACCATTCCCTAGTATCAGTTCATTACATCATGTCTTTGGCGGTGCTTGTCATGAAATTTAGGACCAATTCCAGATCCAATTAGTCTTTGACTTACCTCTTGTTGGATAATGAAGGATGCCTTAATTCCTTCCTTCCAACGGATCTCTTCCTATCAACTGCAACACATCTTGCTCTGGGAATGAGATTTAGAGTTTTATGATAATACCTTCGGGATTACAGTCATCAGTGGAATTTTCCTTTGCTATTGGGTAATGGGAATACCTTAATGTCTCCTACTACATGGATTCTTCAATTGTTTGACTTCAAGTCCTTGTATTCACACTTGTTAGAATGTACTAGGTATCTTGGGGACCATTTTCATTAATGGTGGTTTCCCTCGCGTTTGTTAACGGTTCTCATTATTGACCGATAATCAAATGATTTCCTCCATGTTCGGATTCAACTCCTTTATTTGCATGGTTAGGATTAGTACCTTTTGGGCAGTTTGGACTGAAGACCTTGGGCCGATAGTAGCATCATCATTTTTTGCTATTGCCCAAGCTGCGCAAGACCTTGTTACAATTTATATGACATTTTGCTGAGACATAGATCCACCTTGTATTTTTGTGGCTATGATCGATTGTCGAGTATGGATCCACCTTGTTCATTTGTGGCCATGACTCCTTTAGATTTGATATGGCTCCTTTTTGCATATTGAGCGACCATGATAGTTTCATGAGTTATACATATGTTGGATCTGCCTATATCTTTATGGTGATGTTTTGTATATGGAATTGTATGTCCTAGAGATCAGTTTTGTCTGACATTTATCTCTCTTTCAAGTACCTTTGTTCGAGCCTTTTGATCTTGGATTATCTGCTCTCTCCATACTCAGCTATTTCCTTTATAATGTATTTTGGCTATCATCTTCTCCTCTAGCCTCATACATTAGGGGGCATCTGTTATAGCTCAAAATCACACATCTCTACCTATGATCACTTTCCCATGATTTCATCGCATGTCGACACTTCCATGATGACACTTCATGAAAGTCACTGCAAAAAAACCTAACTTGGAGGACCCATATCTTGAGTTTTGTAACTCTATTTGACCTCATCTTTACACAATTGGAAATATATTTTTGTTAGCTAAAAATTTCTAGAAGACACCAAAGTCTGAAAATGCCCAACAGTACCCTTAAAATGATATTTTTTGATGTATACGAGAGTTTCCTTAAGGAAACCCGTGTATGTACGCAATTTTATATATATAATACTCGCGTACACCTTAAATACATGACTATCTGCATTGCAATACGCGTATACCTCCTTGTGTATGTGACTATTGTCTTTGCAACTTGTGTACGCCTCCTGAAAATGTAAAAAAAATACGTATTTTGAAATTTGGGATGTTTGGTTAGTTATGAAACTGACTCCTTCAGTTGTAACTAATTTGTCTTCGACCCTAAATCTTCATAAAGCATATAAATAGAGGTAGGGAGGTCCATGAGAGGAGACTTGAAATTTTGCATTGTCATGCTGGAGGAATTGGGAATCTCGTTTCCCACACCTTTGCCCTAGTGATCATCCCCTTGTGTTGCAGAGCCTCGAGGCTGAGTTCCTTGGAGAAGAGAATTAGCAGAACCAGATCAAGGTTTTGTGAGGTTCCAAACTTGAAGAGAAGGTATACTTGTACTTGTTTTCAAGAGTAATAAAGATGTGATTTCCTTCTTCTTCCCAAATCATTGTTCAATGTGTGATTGAATTTATATTTATGATCAGATGTTTATGTTAATCAAAATAGTTTGTCATATTTCTTTGATTATCATTTCTTTATATATGGTCATAATGGTTTGAGGAAGGTATAATTCATTTTGTAGGTCTCTTGGAGCAAGAGGAGAAATAAGAGGATTGAAGGGCTACTTGGAACGACCTTCATCTGGCTAAGGTATGAACCATTATAATTTATGATCTTTCTTGTATTCACTTGTAGAACTATATGCATCTCTCTTTCAACCCCAATATGTTGATGGCCTCTTAAACCCTAGCCATAGGAAACTTTCCTTTACAACAATAAGGCTAGCTCTAGCCATTGCAGCTTTGAAGTAGTGGAAGATACATCACATGGATGTGAAGTGTGCTTTCCTAAATGGAGATCTCATTGAGAATATTTATGTACAAAAACCTAAAGGGTTTATTTCTAATCCATCTTTAGTGTGCATGTTAAAGAAATCATTGTATGGGCTCAAGCAACCCCCCATGGCTTGGTATACCAAGATTGATGGATTTTTGCTATCACTAAGTTTTTTTCAATTCAAGTCTGATCCTAATGTCTATTTGAAGCTGATTCATGGTTCTTTGATGATTATTTTCTTGTATGTGTATGAACTACTGATTACATGAAGTTCAAAGAAAGAGTTTGCCTCCTTGAAGGATGTAATGAACCATGCATTTTCAATGACATATTTGGGATTGTTGAGCCAATTCTTGGGTCTTGAAATTGCTCAATACCAACATGGAATCAAAGTACATCAGTCCAAGTATGCTCTATATTTTCTCAACAAGTTCAACATGAAATATTGCAAGCCAAGCAAGACTCCCTTCCTTTCAGGAGTTAAGCTTGAAGAAGCAGGTTCTTCTCCTATGGTAAATAATACACTGTATAGGCAGTTGATTGGGTGTTTTCTTTATCTTACACACACTCGAACTGATTTATATTATTCTTTTAGTGTGGCTTCAAGATACATGGATCAGCCTCTTGAGATCCACTGGAGAGCAGCTAAAAGGATCCTACGCTTTGTTCAAGGAACAAGAACTCATGGGATCTTATACAAAGCAAAATCTGATCTTGATTTGATTGGGTTTACTGATAGTGATTGGGCAGGTGACAACACATATTGAAAGTCTACATTGGGATATGTGTGCATGCTTGTAGAAGGGTCAATCATCTGGTTAAGCAAGAAGTAGAGTGCCATAACACTCTCATCTACAAAAGCATAGTATAGAAGAGTTGTAAATGCAACAACTCAATGTTTGTGGTTGCAGAGGATACTTGGATAATGTAGCTTCGAATCAGAGTTTTCAACTATTATCTACTGTGATAATTAGAACACCATTCGAATATACAATGATCCAGTTCAGAGATAGTGAACCAAGCACATTGAGATCCATATGCACTAGAGTCAGATAGCTTGTGCATGATGGTACCATTGATCTAATTTTCTGTGCATCTTCAGAACCAGTAGCAAACATATTCACCAATTTTTTTTGTGAGAAGACCTTCAACAATCTCAAATCACTGCTGGGGATTGCTGATCATGATGTGAAGCATGACTGATGACAAGATTTATGAATTTTGTTTTTCCTGTCCATGTTTAAGGGAGGATTTTCCCACTGGATTGTTGACTCTTTCCTTGGTTGTATGGACAAGCAGTATGTAAAGGGTGACTAAGCCTTGTTGCTAGGCCCTATATTTTTCTGATATTTACTCATAAATTCAGGCTTAAGGGTGGGTGTTAGAATAATCAGCCCATAGTTACCTACATTATAAATTAATTTAATTATTTTGTCTTATTACCTAGTTTCCTAGATTCCATTCTATGCTAGTTGCCTTCTACATGTCCTAGAAGTCAACACATGCTAAAACTGAGTCATGGAGTGCTTTGGAAACATCGTAAAAACCCAATTTATCATGTCTACTTTATTCCATATTCTCTAAAGCGCATATCTTCTTTTTCTGAAAAGCTGCCTTGTTTTATTTCTGATTTAAGGCAAAAGGAAAAGCTAGACTAGGTGTAGTTGAATTGTTTTTTTCCCACATCATCCTCCATCATTTTCTCCAAATAAAAGCATGTATGAGTTTTCTTTACATCCCTCTTTATCTTTCCCACTTAAATTAGCAAATTTGTTAGCATCTACCTAGATTTGGAAACTGCTTTATGCACCTATGGGGGATTTGACTAGATTTGGTAAGCCTGCTTTTCGACTATTTCGAATGGCAGATTTATGCATTTTATTCTCTCATGTAATTATATATTAAAGCATCCTATTACTTCATAAGGTTGGCTATTGTACACTTACTCAATACAGATTAGTGTTATGCTCCAATTTCAGTCTCCTTTGGTGTTAATTTTGCATGTTTGATTAGCAATTTTGTGAGTGTAATTGTTATATCTATTGGGTTCAATTTCCAAAATTATCAATACAAATAAAATAATCAATCAAAACCCTTTGGAAAACTCTACAATAATACAACCAGAATAATGACCATTCCACTGTATCCATGACATTATAATCAATGTGCATTCATTTATATTACAAAAATCCCAAACATCAACAATAATAGACATAAAATATGAACATATACACTCTCATTAATGCCTTAATTATATATTGTAATAATTGTAGAGCAAGATCCCAATAAAAGCACATTTTAAACAACTGGGTCAAATTAAGTTTAAATGTATAAAAACCATGTGGTGTCTTTCCATAAAGAGTAGCATCCACTAACAACATATAAATGTTATTTGATAGTTTAGACATGAAAATGCATAAAATAAATCATATATTTTGATTTGTATAAGACTTTCACAGAACCAATACTCTTAGGATAGAATAAAACCCTAATTACACCGAATGAGCCCTAAGAATCAAGAGTGCTCTAGAATTCAACACGCCTAAAGAAGAATCCATGATAAAAAACATGATAAAAGGTAAATTTAGAATATAATAATCTATTGTAACTATGGATGAAAAACATAAAAACATGATAAGAAAACATACCACATTAATTATTGGATAAAAATAATTATGCGAGTTTCTATTCTTAGATAAATTACATGTGCGGCATGCGTCTTCAAGACCTGATATTTATGAAAAGGAGATGTTATGAAAAGATTAAAATGTCGAGCAAAATAAGAATGAAAAGTGGAATTGCATCAACCAGAACCTTCACCCTACAAGCACAGTCTGACATGGGTGAACCATGAATCATTATAGCCTTTATATAGAAATAAATAACCCTTGATTTTCCCTCCAATATTGTAAATCAGGGGCTCAAAGAAGGTATCACATGAATTTGACTAAAAGTTCAGGAAAATGCAACCATATTCCTCAAGTACAAGGAAAATGGAGGTCCAAATAACCCTTTTGAGCCTACATTAATTAAAATGGGGGGAGAATGAGTGATGTCACTAGATTTTCTCTAGAAATCGGGGGCGAAAAATAGATTGGAGGGAGATTTTACTAGTGTGAAAACGGTTTTTTTTCATTTTCCTCATTAATATATGCGAGGATATTCATTTTGGATTTATTTATTTTTTAAAAAATATTGGGAAAATATATTTTACCTGAAAAAATCCTTTCCATATCATGAAATAACCCGCTAAATTTCGGTAACCCCCTTCATATAGCCCATGGGCTATATATATCCCCTAAAATCATCGATGATGACCATGCACTTTCTTTCTGCGTTTAGGGGAAGTTCAGAGGCCAATGCACAAAAGGATCACATTTCAAACATATCAATGGATTATATACCAGAAAGGTTTTGAAGAATTGTATTCAATATCACGTCATGAAAATAAAAACACACCAGATCTAACTATCCCTAAGGACAAACTTTCTGTTGGGTAAGACTCTGAATATCATGACATATGACAGGTTTCAGAGGATATTTTAGGCATACCCAGTGAGAAGAAGAGGACATCACAACATCAACACACTATCTTTAGGCCCCTGTCTCAAATTTGTTCTGGTCTTAGCATTGTTTCAATATTGTGAAGGAGGCCACATCATGATTCCTCAGTTGTAAATTCATATTTGTTTTTGAAGGAAGGTCACATCCCTAGATCAATGGGTTAGCCATAGTGTAGCTCTGAAGATGTTCTATTGGAGGGTTAAACCTTTCTTCATTTCAACCTTCAAGCTTGAGTGCATCTGTTCATCCTCTTTCAGCCTCAGATCATGGAAAATTTTCTCATTAAGTGTTTGGATTATGTGTAATGATGGTATAGATATGCCTAGAGGGATATCATTAGTTTTTGGAGGGTCTATTAGCTTGATTAAGGGTGAAGTTCTACCCTCTTTCCTTTTTTTGAACCTATACATGTGGCTATAGACGAGCACTCCCTAATTTGAGGCTTATTATTATTTGGAAAGTGGATATAACTTAATATGGGTTTGTCACTCGACATTGTTGAGTCTTTCAACATCCCTCCCCCTTTCCTTGGATATTGCTTGATGAAAAACTAAGATTTGAAGAGAATTTTTTATTAATATAGGTTTTTCACCATCTAAACACTGTTGAGGGTTTCAACCCCTCATCCCAAAACAACCTAGCATGAGTCCAAACTCATTGATACCAAAATCCAAAATTTATTGTGCATGCATCGTGCTATCTAGGGAAAAATCCTTCTTAGTGTATGATGAACCAGGTATTTTTCCCTTTTGTATGTAGGACTCATATGGGCTTCCATCAATTATGCCAAGCACAAAGAATTTGTGAGAGGCATTCAATTGCCAAAGGACAAAGCTATTTTACAAGTATTAGTGCAAGGTTTATAATTGAGAATAAAAAACTATACAGGAAATGCCAAGATCAATTATAGTGATATAAAAACTTTAATTAAGGAGGAAAAATTGTTACCAAACTCATTGGAGTCAGATTGGAACACATTTCTTAAGATAAAATCCAAAAGGAATATGCATATGCATGCACTTATTTACCTGATCCTCATTCCAATTATAAAGGGGTCATCTCCATTATCAGGACCAGACATGCCACCCTTCCGAAGGATGCATATCTCTGCTTGCACATGAAAACACAAAAGTCTTTTCCACTTCTCATTTTCGTGCTTTCTAGATGTGTGCCAAATAGGTTATTCAATTCTTGTAATATTCTATGGATACTTATCACTGCTAAACATTCCTTAAAGGGTATATCACCATCCACATTCATTGTGATCTGCTTGGAGATCAACTTTAGGATCTACACCATCATTTTGTGCACTTGCTACAGGTCTGAAAATAGGCAGACAAGGAGTGTCATTTCTATAGTTAGACTAGCCCCTAAACAAGTCTAAAGATAGGCTAGGACTGTGTTCTTCATGCAGAACAAAATTCCTCAAGGTGTTTTAATCTTCCAAGGTGTTTTTATCTTCAAAATAAAAAACCCTCTCACATAATAAATGATCCAGGCCGTGCCCAGGTGCATGCTGGGGACAACAGCCAATTGAATGAGTTGAGTTCTGTTATGGAGAAAACATATAAAAAGAACTAGGAAAGTAGGAAATACACATAGGTTGACAAAAAGTATACAAAAATACAAAATGTAAGAATTCAAACTAATTTATTACTTATTCTCCATGAAAGATGGAGGAATTTTAATATGCTATATATTACATTAGTGTACATGCTTAAATAGGATTCTAAGATGCTTGGGTGACTACCCATTATGTTGAGTTACAAATAAGTTATAATGGTTCAGAAGTTCAACCATCGAGGTGGACCTTTTAAGGAGAGCTTGTCAAGGAGAATTTGTCGAGGTGGACTTGTTGAGGAAAACCCATAGAGGTAGGAGAAGCAGTCAAAGTGCTAGAATTTGTCGGTTCTTGACAACCTACCAAGTGTTGTTTGGATATTTCCTCATTCCTTAAGAAGAAATGGTCTCCATTGTGTATTTGTTCAGGTGAGGAAACTTATTGGCTACTTCAGTAGCAAAGTATCATTTTTCTTGCGCGGGAACTTGTCTAGCTTTATCCACTTGAAATGAGAGAACGAAGTTCATCCTTATATGGCGTATGTGTTGTCCCACGATGGTGTCATAAAGAATAGGTTCTTGAACATCTGGATGGATGTCTTCGGGTTCTGCTGT
This sequence comes from Pseudotsuga menziesii, assembly GCA_001517045.1. Taxonomy (NCBI): domain Eukaryota; kingdom Viridiplantae; phylum Streptophyta; class Pinopsida; order Pinales; family Pinaceae; genus Pseudotsuga; species Pseudotsuga menziesii. Next base: position 68,513 of record LPNX010215586.1, on the reverse strand, counting down.
CTACATGTCGATCTATTCCAATAATGTTGCATGGTATGGTCAAAGTAGATCTACTTTGAAAACTGGATGTAGGCCAAGGCATGTAGGAATGTTGAGATGGAAAGCATTTTCTCCAATATGTTTAAGCCTGTATGGAACATATCACAAAGGTTTCATATTTCTATATGGACCAGTGAAGTGATCCTTCTTTAGATATAACAAAACTTGATCCCTAATTTGGAATGAATGAGGAATACGATGCTTGTCGTGTCGGGACTTAGATTTTGCATTTTCTCATTGAAACATTTCCTATTCTTTCTTCTAGATGTTTTAGATTTGATCTATGAACTTCAATGATTTTTCCACTTCTCATCCTTCGAAGTCAGTGTCGTTCAACTGTGTCGAGGAACTGATTAAGTTGATAGGAACTGAGGGTTGAAATCCGTAACAGATCTCAAATGGAATCTTTCCTGTAGAGTTATTTTGAGCACAATTGTAGCTGTGTTGTATGTATGGAAGGATGTCATCCCATGTTCGATGATGCTTGTGGTTATACATGTGAAGAAATTGTTCGAATAAGTGATTTACAAATTTCGTCTGTCCATATGTCTGCGGATGGAAGGCTTTCAACAAAGGAAGTCTCATGTTGAGTTCTTTCCAGATATTTTTCCAAAAGGTTCCAACAAATATAGCATCTCTGTAAAAAATAATGGTCATCAGGAGGCCATAATGTTTCCACACATGTTGAAAGAAGAGATGAGCAGTCTGCTATACTGTTGTAGTCTTCTTGAATTGTATGAGTATAGCCATCTTGGAAAATCTATGGAATACTACTAATTTTGCATCAATGCCGATGTTTGGTAGTAGGATATCCCATCAAGTAGTCCAGAGAAATAGATTCCCATGGTCAACTTGGAACTGGAAGGGGTGTATAGAGTCCTTATCATCGATTTGACAATTTATCAATGACAGAAACCACACACAATTGAATGTACTTGTTGAAATACTTTTGGAGGATAACAAGTGTTTTTGCGACTCCAAAATGTCATGCAGTCTTGCTATAGTGCGTGTCCCAAATGAGCTTCTGTCTGTGCTCACTGGTCGGTACACAAAGATGTCCAAGATTGTATAGCAAGGTGTCCTTTAGGAAGTAGTTGGTAGTATACAATGTGTCGGTCTGAAGCTATTGATATATTGCAGAGAAGTCATAGTCTACTGAATACAATTGTGGCCAAGTAGTGGTGTCATAACCTTTCATACTTATCACTGTAGAGAATAGAGTAATGGGGGGTATGTTGAGACAATTAGCTGCAGAATTGCATTTGATTTTCCGATACTTAATTACCAACTGAAATTGTTGCAGATAATTAATCCACTTGATTTGTCATGTTGTCTATTATTTCGACTGGGACAGAGAGAACTAAAAAGGTTTATGGTCAGTGAGGATGACCATTTCCTTGCCAAGAATGTAGTGTCTCCATTACTTAAGATCTTGCACAATGGTGTATAGTTATTTTTCATACGTCGAGTACCTTCTAACTGGGCCACTCAAAGTCTCGAAATGAAATGTAACTGGGTGACCTGACTGAGTGATCACTACGCCAAGGGCATAGTCTGATGCATATGTCTCAATCTCAAAGGGCTGATGCAAATCAGGTAACTCAAGTATTGATGTAGTACAAAGCTTGTTTTTGAGTTGTTCAAAAGCTTGTTGTTGTGTTGATGTCCATTTGAAGACAATTTTCCCATTTCCTTTTGTCAACTGATTCATAGTCCATGCGATGTGAATAAAGGAAAGTATGAATAATCAATAGAAATTTTCCAAACCAAGAAAAATTATTAGTTCATGAATGTTTTGAGGAATGGGCCAATATTTGAGGATCTGTACTTTTTCTGGGTCAACATGAATTCCTACAGAGTCAATTACATAGCCCAAATATTTGATGCTGGTCATCACAAACGAGCATTTTTCCATGTTTAGATATAGTCGATGTTGCTATAGAGTGTCGAATACTTATTGAAGCTGTTTGACATGTTCTTCCCATCATCGACTGAAAATCAAGATATTGTCGAGATATACAATGACACATTTACAGATGAAAGGTCGTAGAAGGTCATCCATATATCTAATGAAGGTTGCAGGTGCATTGGTTAAGCCGAAAGGCATGACTAACCATTCAAACAATCATTCCTTGGTCTTGAAAACCATTTTCCATACATTAGTGGGCTCGATTGGAATCTAGTGGTATCCTGTCTTGAGGTCGAGTTTCATAAAGAACTTAAAACCTTTTAGATTGTCGATGAGTTCATCTATCTGTGGAAGAGGGTAGCTGTTCTTCACTAAATTTTTTGTTGAGCTCTATAGTTTATGCACATGCGGAAAGTCCCATCTTTCTTTGGAACTAGGACGATTGAACTTCCATAAGGAGAGGAGTTGGGGCGGATATGAGCCTTGTCGATCAAATCCTGGATTTGTCTACAAATCTCCTTATTTTCAAGAATGGATCTTCTATGAACATATGCATTAGGTAATAAATAACTAGAAACAGGTTCAATGAAGTGTTTTACTTGACAATGCAGAGGTACTCCATCTGGTGCTTGAAATATGTTATGTATTCCTCAATACTTCTGTCGATCTGTTGTTGTTGTCAGGAGATGCACTAGTCGGTGAGTCGACTTGTCGCTGCAGTCTTCCTGGAATGCTGATTAATGCAAACTTTTGTAGATGATTGATAAACTTCTTTGTCTTTTTGGCATATATCATAGTAACCATTGATGTGGGTTGTCGCTCTGGTATGACATACCACTGATTTCAGATTTTGACAATCACCTTCTGAGGCCGTGACTGGTATGTATCATGTCGATCCCATAGGTAAGGTTTTCTGAATAGGGCGTCTGCTACAGAAAGCAGTGACACGTCACATAGTAATTCATATTCAAAAGGCTTAATGAAGTAGGATAGTTTCCATTGGCATGTGATCCTTAGTTCCTTCCTATCCTTCATCCAACTGATATTGTAAGGCTGAGGATGTGGAGTGGTGACAATACCTAATTTCTTCACAAGATATTTAGAAACAAAGTTCTTGTATCTATCATTATCCATAATCAGATGTAATAGATTTTCCCGAACCCACATCTGTGTGTGGAATAGGCACTCTTGTTCCTCCTCATCGATGATAGTCTAGGTTGTCAGAGTGGTCAAGGTTGAAGCCAAGAGGGTTGATGCATCCATATCAAATTCTACTAGGGTTATGTCAGAAAAGTTGAATGTCGACAATTTTTCCAAAAATGTCTTTCGATATTTTCATTCGGATGTATCATGCCATGCTGAGCTATGATAATCACACCATTTCCCGGTAGGATATTGTCTTCTGCGATCCCTCTTGTCTTTCTGAAAGTTCTTCTTTTGATGACCGAGCTTTGACAGAGTCGGCTGAGAAGGGTTCTTGGATTTTTCTGAGTCGGATGATGAATTCTTGTGGGATTTTTGACATGTTGGCTTGTTTGTGAAACATGTTTTTTCTTTATGTTTAGCTTCAATCTTGCTGGCATAATGAAATGCATCCACAAGCATACTGACAATCATAAACTCCATCTCTCGCTGAATGTACGGGGATAAAATGTTGACGTACTTCAGGACAATTAATTTCTCTTCTTCTTGGATGCCAAGTCTAGCCATGAGTTGATAGAACTCGTCGGTGTAACTCTGTATGGACTAGTCTTTCCATTTCCTTAGATACTTCCACTTCTTATACTACTGTTCAAGATACTTGGGTAGGTAGAACTCCTTTCAGACATATTCGACAAATTTTACCCATGTGTTTATGGGTTTGTCTTCTTTTTCCATCTTTGTCGATAGATTCTCCCACCAACAGTGTACATATGTCGACATTTTTAAGGACATAATGGTGATCTTTCCCCCTTCGTAGAGTTGATTCACCTCGTAGTAGGATTCCGGTTGTTGTACCCAATTGTCGACGGATTCCATGTAAATCTTTCCTTCAAAGTTTGGTATGTCCAGATTCATTTGCACTTTGAAGGGGATGATTTTGTCGGAGTGATGTCGTGTCGAGGATTACTTGGAGTTTGAAGTGTATCACATGAGAATCTCACTGAAATGGGTGAACATTTCGATTCATTGGCGGACCAATGCTTTTTCTATGAGTTGTTCTATCTTGTCAGTTACATGTATATTGTTTGCTTCTTCGGCCATCTCTTCTGAAGTTGAAGGAAGTGTCTTCTTGAGTTGCTGAGTTTGCAAGTGTGTTTGAACTTTCATAAGTTAAATAACTTCGATTGAAGTTCTTATGTAACTTAAGCTTTGGACACGATCATTCTCTGATACCAATGATCCAGGTTGTGCCTAGGTGCATGCTGGGGACAACAGTCGATTGAATGAGTCTAGTTCTGTTATGGAAGAAACATATAAAAAGAATAAGAAAAGAAAGAAATACACTTAGGTCGATAGAAAGTATATGAACAAACAAAATACAAGAATCCAAACCAATTTATTACTTCTTCTCCGTGAAAGATGGAAGAATCCGAATCTGCTGTAGATTACATTAGTGTACATGCTTATATAGGATGCTGAGATGCTTGGGTGAATACCCATTTCATTTAGTTACAAAGAAGTTATAATGGTTCAGAAGTTCAATCGTCGAGGAAAACTTGTCAAGGAGAACTTGTCAAGGCGAATCTGTCGAGGCGAACCTGTCGAGGTGGACATGTCGAGGCGAACTTGTCGAGACGAACTTGTCAAGGAAGGAGAAGCAGTCGAAGTGCTAGACTTTGTCGACACTTGAAAACCTACCAAGTGTTGGTTGGATCAATACAATTCTCCAATAATCAATTTTTAAATAGTAGGTACTCTCTCCTCCAAGGAATGGATACAGGTATTTGAAGAAAGGTGCGACTCCTACTCAATATACCAAACATATAAATTCATAAAGGCACCCTCAAATCAACATTAATATTTATCAAACACTAAAGTTAGCAAGGGTCCCAAATGGTAGATTCATTGAAGTTCCCTTGGATTGTGCATAGAAATTAGAATCCCTTATTCATCATCTAATTAACATGTATTCACTTCTTGTAAAACAAATACCTCATAAGATGGATATTACTATTTTTTTTGTCTTGAAATATGTACTCCAATATTCATCTTTCATCCCACTAGTTCTTTTGGCACAAGCAAATTGAAAATGGCCATGTTAGTCCTTTAAACAAAACTATGTAAACAATATTGGAGATCGAGCATGATTGCTATGGCTCATTCTATCTATTTCAAACTACTATATTCTCTTTTCTAGAATTATTGCTTGAAACTCCAGCCATGACAATAAGTGATATTTGAATAGTGGTATATCCATCATGCTTAAAATTCCTTATACATTCTATCATCTAGAAACACTATCACAATTCTATGTCATGGGATAATCTAGGGTATACTTAGCATGAAAGCCCAAAGAGATCGAACAAGCCCCTTATCTCACCATTGCCTCTTTTCAATGTACAGAGGATTCATTTCTACATAAACAAAGATAATTGTTTCAGTGATCGGTGGTATTCTTGCAAATGCATTCCTAGTGGTAATCCTTGAGCTTAAGTCCCACTATCAAGTGTAGTGGGACTTAGAATCCCATCTCCAATCCCAATGTAGTCCTTGTTAGAAACATAAACAGATTTACCAAACAATTGCAGGGTAGTGCTTCCCTTAATATAAGTGAGGCCATATGTCATGAACAATATTAAAAAGGATAATAGATTGGCATCATTCATAACACCTTCACTAAATACCAGATTGTAAAGAAAAAGTCTCTCATCCTAATAAGATGATAATAAAATGTAGACATAATATCACATACTAGTACAAAAACCTATCAATGTATAGGTAAAAAATGACAGCATGCCTTGCATAGGTAGATCTCGTTTAGGTTCTTTCTAAGCATAACATAAAACATATTCAAGAGTAGTATTTGAGTATTGCTTCCCACCCAGTGATTGAAAACAAACATTTGAATCTTAGGGTTTTCAAAAAAATAAAAATATGTTGAATAAATGTATATAGAAGACTAAGAAAATGAAGTAAACAATATTTTACTAAAAGCATAATATAAAGTCTTAGGCCATTTTCCTTTAAGGTCACACAAAGAGAGCAATCACTAAACAAAAAAAACCATTAAAAATGAAAGGAAAGGGTCTCGAAGGGTCACTCAAAGTCAGTAATGACAATATCCTTCTCTAGAGATTCATCTTCCTCATCATTTAGGGCCCATAATATCTTAAGGTCTCGAGTATGAGCTGAATGCACTATGCATGTACATACTACTTTGGGGTGCTAGGTTATGGACAATAGATATATTGCAGTGATATAATTGATAAAATACCACCCTAGATTATTTTAATATTATATTTTTGTTTATTCATCCATCTTGGCCTATGCCTCCTTTTCTTTCTTAAAATTGGTATTGGTTGGAGGCTTTCTTAACTAGATGGTATTTTGCTCTTATTTGACAAGTTTTTTTCCCATGGTGTAGGTAGAACCAAAAAGGTATTTTTTAGACCTATATTCCTCGAGTGAGGGGAGTTTAGGAAGGCTAGAGGAAAGTGAGACATCTAGTAGGTATACAAGGGCTATATCAATTAGATGTCAGAAGATCAGTTGAAACTTCCATAAACACATGGTATTTTTTCTCGCTGAAGGGGGGTCATGTTCCTATGATGATGAGACAATAGGAGAGTTCGAGGTGCACTTAAGGGACAAACATCTAGTGAAACAATGGGTACCTAGGGATATTCCTCAACTGAACACATATTTTTGTGTGAATGAGAGGATATATTGAATTGCATCGTCGTCATTACATGGATTGGGGTTGTTTTGCATGGATGGCATAAAGGTCAGTTACGACATATGTACAAAATTGATGGAGTATGTTGGACCCTATTACAGATACAAAGATTGGATGTGCTCGGTCCAATATACACAAAGTATGCGTAGATATGGGTTGTCAGAAAATCATTTACAATTGAAAGACAAAGATCAAAATAAAGGAGCAACGCTTACATTGACGGAATGCCAAAGGCCACTGAGAATATTGCGGGGTTTATAAATAGTACACAACCAGGGTCTACACTTAAGAAACCCAATTGCATATTTGAGGGGTGTGAAGGAAACCATGTATTTGTATGTTCTTATTAATTACAATTTGAATAGAGTAGATACAAACAGAGATACTATGGATGTGGTACATCCAACAACTTACCAAACCTTTAATTAATTAATTTAACCTCTTAAGGATTTTTCGTTAGTAAATTGTTATAATTTTGTTTAAATTTTCTATATTTTCTTCGCAAGGTACCGATCGGGGCATCTCCCCAGCACCTGGTTAGAGGAGTATAACTTCCTCGAGGCAGCATGTATACATATTTGTAATAGTACAAATATAATTTGAAAAAAGATTTTTGTTGTTGTTGTTGTGTTTTTTCATGAGTATATTCATTTGGTTTATATAATGTTATCTATATTTGTTGCAGAGTATTGATTGGGGAAACCACCCAGCTATTGATCAGACGAAAACAACCTCGAGGAAATAGGTAAACATGATTCTAATTGTACAATTTAAATACATCAAAATGCTTTTTTATTATATTGTTTCAGTTAGTATTTTGGTTTCGTTAGGTAAATTTTTCTATGTTTTTGATGCAGGTTTATGTGACGGGAACCTCCTTCGCAGTAGATGATACGAGAATTGCCTCAAGGTGACATGTATACATCGATGCCATTGTACAAATTTAATATGTACAAAAGTTTTGTTGTTGTGTTTTTTCATGAGTATATTTGTTTGGTTTATACAATATTATCTATATTTGATGCAGAGTGTTGATAGAGGAAGCCACCAAACTGTTGATCAGACGACAACAACCTCGGGGAAATAGGTAAACCTGATTATAATTGTAAAATTTAAATACGTCAAAATTGTACCAATATAATATGTAGCATAATGTTTTTTTGTTATGTATCATTGTGTGTATATTGGTTTCATTATGACAATGTTTTCTACTTTTTTATTTGCAGGTGGATGATCGGGGGAAGTCCCCAGCTGTGGATCATACGACACCATCATCCATGAATCATGTAAAGCTAGTTGTAATTTTAGGAATATATCATGATATATATATAATTTTTTCCTCAGTCTATTTCTTTGATACATCAATAATATTTTTTATATTTTTGTTGCAGACCAATGATTCGAAGTATGAAACAACATCACAACAATCAATAGATTTTGATGTGCATGATTTGTTGAACGATTCTAACATTGGTTCTTCTCTAGACCCGATTAAGGTGATAGAGAAGACCTTGAAAAAAATTGATGTGTATATCCTTCATCTACTATTCATTATTCCATAGACAAACGATATTAAATCCAAGGTTGAAGTGTTGGTAAAGAGATCTCATGCCTTGCAAGTAAGTTGCAGAATCTTGAATCATAATATAAATTCATTTAGAACTTTATATTTTTTTCTTTTATAATATAGTGAACTTATAAAATATGGTTTTTATTTACATGATTTTCTATGACCACACACTATTGGTCAAGGTGGTGTTGGTCCCAGTGATACTCATGGAGATTAGTCATCACATGAGAAAACGACTCCACGTACATTGAATCATGCACCATCATTGTCGACTGAACATTCGACAACATGTTCCGCGACACCCTCAAGGACAATAGAGAGTGCACCTGCTAGTGACTGGTGCACACCAGATTGTGCAGAAGAAGGGGTGGATGCAGAGCTTGCAAGTATTGCTAATGCTGAAGAACCATTTCTTGGATCTTCCTATTTCACTAGCATGGGTACATTATAGACAACATTTTTTGTGAACGAAGAACTCATTCCAATAAATATAGAAAATTTCCCAAGTAATTATACATTGTTCAAGTTAGTATTTACAATTTGATTGTAATATACTGATAAAACCTTTTTTTCAACTAATGATTGAATGATCTTTTTGCAGGAAATTATTCTTTTTATAAAAATCTAAATGATTTTAACTTGGAGATATTTAGGCCCACCATTAGCACAAGGTGGGATAGACAAACAAAAAATTTAAAGGATGAGCTGAATAATCGGTTGGTTGGCCTGTTTGGAAACAAGACCTTCAATCGATCAAATGTCCTAAAGAATGTTGGAAAACATATGGAGATTGTCCAAGACCAATATAGGGTTCACCTAGAAAGGAACCCTAGGTATGAGAAACTTTCGATGATTCCAACAAGGGAGTGGAAATCCCTAGTGGAATATGGAAAGGAAAGGGCTCTGAGGCAAGAAGGAAAGCTACCACCAGGCATAGGGAGGTATGTAATACTTTCCACGGTGTAATGCTAACCATTATTATTATTATTTTTTATATCAAATTTGGAACATCTAAAGTATTTCAACACTTGCTTAGGATGTCAGACACATCAAATGCCACAAAGTTAATACTATAAAAAAATTGGTCAGCACAAGCTTGGTCCCGATGGTTATTCGAATTCCGTAGCACGAATTGTAAGTATCGAAAATCCAATAATGCATCCAATTAATAAATTGCAAATTATTTTTGTTTTAATGCACCCAAAAATGTAAAATTAATGACGTTATGCAAATATGCAGGCCGACTGATTCAAAGAATTTCCCACTAAGGAAGACTTGAATCTTGGTTTCCAGCATGGCTTTGAAGCTATTGTTGAACGCTGAAAAGGCTTGTCTAGGAAATAACGGTCTTCTAGTGATCCATCTGGTGCACATGTATATAAACTCTATATGGTTTAATGAAGATTGATTACTTGTGCAATTTATTCGTTATAAATAATTGACATAAAATATTTATTATGTTTTGAGCAGGAAAACATTGATCCCCTTAATGTCGATGATGGAAAACAACCGATCGAAGATCATGCTTCGAATCCTGGTAATGAATTTATTCATATGCTACAATTTTATATATAGCATTTCTTATGGTGAACATTAATTGTACTTCTACATATTTCAATTGCAGAGCATATAGAGGGTCACACTGTACATGTTGAGCATGGACAAGAATATGAAGAACATGATGTGGACACAACAGGTAAAATACACCTTTGTAATGTTTTTTTTAAATGAAATACTTGTAATTATAATAGAAAAATATATTAATGCAAAATTTTCATATCATTGTAACAAATCCGAACCCCTTACTGCAAAATCCACATGGTGAGCAGTCTTCTAGACAAACATCATGACAAATTGATGAAGCACCAGGAACCAAACGACAAATTCTAGAATATGCGCTTCTTTTTTATTTTGTAAAGAGAAGAAAAATTATAAAGAAGTGTCTGAAGAAATATTGTGTAATTATTTTTGATAATATAATGTCGTGCATGGTTTTTTGGCTATTGAATGAATGAATTGTTTAATGAATGTTAGCTTTTATTGAATGAATGCGTTAACTGACTGAATGAATGGTTTAATGGATGTTAGATTTTATTTGATGAATGTTTTGACTGAATGAATGAATGGTTATGGTTTAATGAATGTTAGTTTTTATAGACTGAATGGTAAGTGTTTGTTTATGATGAAATCTGCATGAATTTGCACTATTTTTTTTCCTTTCAAGTACATGCATTGGGTATGGGGAATTGAGAGTGATGTCAAGGGGGGAAGGGGCCATAAGAGCTTCCACATTCATGTGGTTGGCCCTCTTCAATAGAGAATATTAAATTATTCCTGAAACAGTGAGGAGCTCAATGAATGTTAACGAATTATCCATTTCCCATAGTTATTTCTTTGAAGCATTATTGTCATAGCATGTATTCCATGACTTATTCAAATTTTTCTGGTGTATATAATTGTAGTGTTGAAATTTTACTATTTCTATTTCACTCATCCCTTGGAACTTGTTACAGATAGCCTTGGGAAACATTTTGAAATTTCAGAAGAAAAATTGGCATTTTGATGTGATTGATGGTATTATATACTTTGTTTTGGTGTTCTCCATGTTCCATCAGGTGAAATCTTATTACCCATTATTTTACTTGAATATTATTGTAGTTTACATTATTAAATTAAAAATGTTCATTATTAATGTTGTTTTTCTTCATTGAGACATACTACTTATGTTGTATTTTTTTAGCTTCATTTTTTTATTTTCATAAACAAGAAAATATTTATTTGAGGGGTCCTAACATGAAATTGTTGCAACAGGAAAATATTTGTAGTATGTTGAAAGATGTTTTAAAGGTAAAGCAAATGTAGACATTTTCAAGCTCCACAAATCAAGGGAAGTTGTTCCAAGAAATTATAAGTATCAGCAACATATGCGTATTTACAAGACATAGGTAAGAGAAATGGTGCAATATCATGGCATACTTTTAAATTGTAGTTGTTTTAAAACATTTTTATTTATAGCTGAAAATTTGCATCTTTTCATATTTCATTTTTATTTCCAGACATGTTAGAAAAATAAGATATTTTACACTCATATTGCTTCTTTGAATATGAGATTTACTATGATTTGTTTTCCATCATTTTCACCTTTAACTGTTGTTAAGAATATTGTTCATGCTTGCTATTACATATGCAATTCTGAAGCATTCTTTAAAAAGTAAACATATCCAATTTATAGGTGGAATGTATGGTTAAATGCATGCTTATATCTTTGTCTCAATTCATAGTTATTTTACTGTAGCCATAAGATTTTAAGGAGGATATTTTTTTCTATTTTGCAAGTATTCAAGTGAAGGAGTTAAAGGTTTGGAATCCAAAGTTGAAGGGTTACTAAAAGCTTGGACCAACCTACATAAGGTACACAATTTTGATTTTCAAGTCCTACTTTCATTATATCCAAACTGTATGTTGGAAATAAGTGATGTGAAAAATCCAAACATTCACATCTTTGTAACCCCTAGTGGAATTATGCAATTCATATTTAGTACAAAGAATCTTGAGAGTGCTCATATCTAACTACTCACTCTTGAGAGACTGTACAAAGAATGCACAAGGCAAGATGCTAAAGGGGACATAGAAGAAATGATACCTAATTCTCCAAACATCTACCTTATTCTCCCCCCTTACTTTACTGTCAGATATCCACCGAAATGTAACTGATGTTTAAAAAGGAAGCCGATTGTCAAATGGTCAGCAACATGATGTCCAAAATTAGACATCTATGGCGTCATATTTTGGATTAAAAAATGATAGTGTACTTTATAAGGAATGTGGGAACCTTCGTCTAGCCTTATATTTCCCAATTAAATTCTTGCTATAAAAATTAGCAACTTAATGGAAACATTGAGGGGTGCTCCTCTCTTTATGGCGTATCCTTCCAATCAACTCATTCAAATTAGTTAACTTAGCCAAAATACAACAAACTATCCTACAAAATGAGGGTAAATACTCTCTTGAGGGAAGAACCTTCTAGGAGAATTTAGCATTATTTAGTTAATTGTTGTGTAAGTTATTTAGTTAGAGCATCATTTTCTAGTTTGAGTTGCATGCATGTTCATATCAGAATGTGTTCTAGTATTTGAGTGGCATGCATCCTTATATTAAGCATTTGAAATTCGTGAACTATGAAAGCCTATACGAAGGGAATTTTCCTCATTAATAAAAATGGTTTAGCTCTTATTTATATAAGCTACATTTTTTTGGGCAGGGGGTATTTATATATATATTTTTCAAGTAAGTATTTTCTTATCATTTGGTTGAAAAAAAATAACATCTTGAATTTATCCCTCTCATTTATACATTAGCATTATCTAGAAGCCTCCCTACCACCATACATGATCTATTTCTCTTTTTCAGTTAATATTTCTTGGTCCTTTTGGTTTTGTAATGACCATTATCCACCCATCTACCTTCTTCAATTGATTTTCTTTGTCATTGCCTCCACCCATTGAAATATTGTGTAGCAAAACTATTATTCAAGATAAATGTATCCCCATATATATTACTTATTAATATTTCTAAACGTTTCCCTCCCACCCCAAGACGTCCTATTGTGTTATGTCACCCTTGTTTAGGGATTATGCATGATTCCCTCCATCCCAAATCTTTTACCTGTGATGCATCACCTATCCTAGGGATGCATCACCCTCAAAATATCTCAACCATCCATTCTTACAAGAAACCCTAATGAGATTCTTCACATAGGGTTTCAATTGTGGATATTACACATTGTATCCTTCTCTTTCTCTCTAAATGGATCCTCACATTTCATAATCCTTTGAGGATGTACAACTTGTTTTGCAAAGTGTGGTCCAATAATTGTCCAATTCTCTCACTAAATATCTTAGATCACAATCTATAGTCTCCACAAAAACCTTCTAGATCCACACAAAAATGTCATTACCAATGTATGATGGAAACCTAGATAGTTTTTTTTTAATTTTTTGATATGGAGCACACTACCTACTTCTAAACATGCCCAACTATGACTAAAGAACATTGCCTCATTGTAGGAAGTAGTTTAGAAGGACTCGGTATATCCTAGTGGAAGTATCACTAATATTATATGTATGTATATCATATATGTGGAGTGAAATGAATAATATACCACTATAAATAATCCTACAATCATAAATACATGGGAAACCTTGTTCTAGGCCTTGGAAATTTTTTTTTATTCACTAGGTTATTTATCTAACCTGGTGTGAATGTGGTTATAGTTTCATCAATCTCTATAGAAATCTATCCAACATTTTTTTGATGTTTTCCCCAAGACTCTTCTCCAACTTAAAATCAAATATCTTGAATGACTACTTGTATTTAAGTTAATATCTATTTTTTTGAATATTTTGCTTATCAAATTAGGTATGTTTGAGATCACTTCCCTAGATTAATATTTTATCCATTCCCTTTCCATTGAACAAATATTTAACAAGAAACATATATTAATAGAAATTAGTAACCTTAACCCTAAAAATAGATCCATCCCTAACACTTTTACTTCCCTAATTCTCTATCCTTACAGAGATTAAAAACCCATTATCCATATACCTTCCCTAATTTCTCCTATACTCCATGATGATTCCATTATCAGAACAGACAAACTTGTGATGTTGTTGAACGTTGATTCTTACGATGGAAATTCCATCTACCAAAATTATTTTTGAATGATCAAACAAGTGATTTTATCACAACCCCTCTTCCCATGAACCTTCTTATCCTCTTGAAAGTGTTTCTCTTCTCATTCTTACTACCACCATCCCATCCTTACCACTGCTAAGACATGCCCAATTTGAATCAAATTTAACACTCCCTTTTACCCATAAATTCCAATTAAAATACCAATAAGACAACATTATCGTTGTCAATGTAATCCAAAATAATTTCATCTCTCAAACCTTCCTTTCTCACCTACAACTTCTTACCACCCCACACCCTTCACCTTGGAATCTACATTCACAAGTGAATTTTAGCCTGAAATCTGACAACTTTAATGTCTGAAATTCGATAGACACATGTCTGTTATTCGAAAACAATTTCTTTTTGGTGTCGGTGGGAATTCATTGGTTATTCGACACCATTTCGAACCCCATCGATATTTTGAAAACATATCATCCTAAATTCCCGTCGATATTTTGACAACATATCATCATAAATTGTGCAAGTCTTACTTCAATTGGGTGCCGAATGTTCAACGATTTGTCATCGAATACCTAAAGGTTTTCACTTCCATTCGATACCTTGAAGGAGTCTATAGGTATCTAATTTCTGATGACGGGATGTCGAAGAACCGCTGGTTATTACTTCCATTCGACACCTTGAAGCCGTTGGTTGTATTAAATTGTCGTCAGATGTCATGTGCGAGGAGTTGGAAATCCGACGGACTATAGATGTCAGTAGTGTAGCAGAGTCATTGCATTGGATGGATATCCAATGACAGATGCCACTCCAAATATGTCTAAAAACCGATGATTCGGAATAAATTTATAAAAAAAACCCTTTCTGTGGGTGCCATATTTTCTTTCATTTGGGCAAACTTATGAGGGGTTTTTTTCTAGAGAAGTGGATTAGTGAGGGTCATGATACATGTCCAAAAACCCAACAAAACTTGACACATGTGTAACTCCTAATTATTGTATTAAAGGTTTGTCCAAATCAAATGTCTGTTGTGATTTACGAGATTTTTAAGATCATCTTTCAAATTGAAACTGATTTTCAACTTGAACTTATTTGATCATTGTGTTTTACGTGTCAAGTTTCACTAAGTCTCTATAATTACGATATCTTATATCAAATATACTCATATTTCTATGAATAGATCCAATTGGGATAGTGTCAGTTAAAATTAGATGACCTAGGTGGAAAAAGATAACACTATAGTAAAAAAATATTGTGATATACACACAACAATTTTCAATGCCTCTAAATAATACTATTCATGAAGTAACCAAAAGGGAGAGTGCATTTAAAATAAACACCATTGCATAGATTTAACAACTTGTGATTACGTATACACTGAAGAAGATGAATAAATTTCATATTTATGTCAAGCGCAGATGTTTTACATATTATTGCTATTCTTTATTAAAAAAATACATTTTAGGTGTTGTTGTAAGTTGTATAAATTTTTTTTTAAGTGACTTTAGGAGCTGAATGAGTAACAGGAAGGTAGTGCTATATAATATTGAACATGCAAGGGCTTGACAAGCCACTGGAAGGTAGGATATTAGATTTAAGAAAATGTGGAGGTAATGCAAAGTAATTAAATAGTTTCTAGCATTTCTTAATTATGAGGTTTGTTGATGTCCTCTGGTAGTGTCCTGCTTACATAAATAAATATAGCAGATATTTTTTTGAGATTTGATCTTATCCATCTGTTTGAATTTTTTTGGAATGTTTCTTCAGGAAACACACCCCAAGGTTCGGGGCTTCATGCACTGCACAACTTGAACTATTTGTCTTTGATGTCAGTTTTGAGGGGAAACAATTCCACCAAAATATTCTGGGACTTGCACCTGTCTTCATCTCTTTTTGAGATGTGCCATTTGGGTGGGGAAAATACCACAGCGAGAATAGAACCCTTGTGGATGGCTTACCACTCTGCTGACATAACTAGTGAACCTATGCCCTGTTGGAAAGTCCATTTGTTTTGATTTTTGAATGATGTAATTTTGATATTTGAACATACAAAAAATGCCTTTTGTATACTCTTTTAATATATCAAGTGTATTTGTTGTAACTAGTGTAATATTGTTAAAGATGGTATAATTTCTGTGATTGTTGCTTAAGGTTATTAAATTATTTCATGAAGATTGTTGAAATTATTAAGGAGCTCGAGGGAACAACATTTTCACTTGAAAGATCAGAAAAAGAGGTTGGCGATGAAGTCATCACATTGCTACAATAGGATAAGAATCCCAGTAGTGGAAATGATACATAAGAAATGGATTCTTTCCACCGGGTGGCTACTAAGCTAAGCATCACGTCTTTAAGAGTTGTGTTGATAGATAAAAGAGTTTTAAAGAGATTGCTTGATAAAGCTCACACCGATAAAGATAAGAAGAAGGAATCCATTATCATATTTCTCTTGCATATTTTAAGAAAGCATGCTATGTTCTTAAAAAATGAGTATTCATATGGTGTTGATTCCCCAAACTCAGGCCCATGTTCTCCATCCACTAGAGATTGCATTAATGATGTTAGTAGGAATGGCAGAAATAATGAAAGTCATGTATCAAGGATTAACCCATTTGATACTGATGGAAAGGGAACTCCTGGAAGGTTAGGAAGCATACCAGTACCTCCTGACGAATTTAGATGTCCAATTTCACTACAACTAATGTCTGACCCAATGATTATTTCATTTGGCCAAACTTATGAACGGGTTTTTATAGAGAAGTTGATTAGTGAGGGTCATAATACATGTCCCAAAACCCAACAAAACATGACACATGTGCAAATCCTAATTATTGTGCCATATTTTCTTGTGCCACTATTCTAGACATTGGATTTTCCCCATGTGCAAAGCGAATGAGAACACCCAATACCACTCTTCCTCATGACCACATCATAAAACATAAGTATACTTCACTATGTTATAAATTCCTTTGTGTTTCTGAGATATTCAAGGCATGAAAATATTTTAAATAATATAGAATTAAACAACTCAATCTTCAATAGACATCCTACCTTTGCATTCTACAAATATCGATTGTAATTTGTTGGACATAAATGAAATTATCTTAGCTTAGATTAAATCTATTTAAAAAAATTCACAAACATAAGTAAATCTATGATCCCAAAAAATGATTTGGATGATATCTATCAAGGCTTCTGAATGAAACAAAAAATGAAAATGCAACAAATAGACAAGACCAAAACCATGATTTAGGGAAACCTAAAAAAACATGAGTAAATAGAGCATTAAGGTAAGAATAAAGAGGGTGAATACCATGCTTGAGTAAATCAACTTGAAAGCCTTCCTAATATTCTCTGTTTCTAATGCTTTCAACCATAGGTTTCCTTACGATATATCCCATAGAGAAGAGGTAGCAAGAGAAGGTGGAGGTGGAATTGGCAGGGGATTGTGCTAGGGTTTCATATAGGGAGATGCTATGGAAGAACAAATGATTAGGTATAATTTCTATGGGAAAGTATTTTTAGGGAAATGCACATGCCAAAATTTCTTGGGAGAGTGGTCGAGGGTCTCACATAACCCTTTCCTCCTCAAGGAAAGTAAAGCATGATTTTTATGACACATGTCATTGTATGAATTTTTATGTTGAGAATAAGAGGAAGGATCACGATTTAAGGAAAAAGAAATTTTCCTATGGTGAAAATTTGCACTCTTCACTGTACATTAGTTCATGGGGCAAGAGAAAGGGGGAGTATGTGAGGGGGAACCTTAGTGACATGAGGTAGGAATCAAGAGTATCCTCCCAAAGAGTCACGAAGAGAATATCATATTTTATTGAAATTGTTTTGAGGGGTGAGAAGTCTGATAGGGGAGGAAGTGGTTGGCAAAGGTCAAAGAGGCATAAAAATTGGAAAAATGATCATTGAAGAGGAAGGTAGTCCATGGGGGGTAGGGAGGAGGTTTTGAAGTGGAAGGTGAGAGGGAATGATTAAAAGAGGGCTAGGGAGATTGAGAATTAGATGATAAAATAGAGGATTTCCTTGTGGACCAAGACATAGCGAGATACACAATGTCCTTTGAAATGGGGTGAAATAGTTGAAGAGGAGGATACAATAGAGGAGCTCCCTCTGGGCCAAGAAATAGTGAATTGCACATTGTCCTTTGACACAGGGTAAACATTTGAAGCTTCAAAATTAGGGGTAAAATGGAAGACCATTCATGATCAACACATTATGAGATTCACCCAAGTTTAAAAGGTTCCTCCCATAAGGATTTATAAGTTTGAATGCATCCTCTAAAGTCTTATGTAATCCTACAAAATTTGGATCAATATCCTTAAGGGAAAAATAATTGTAAAGAATAAAGAAAAATATACTATTCCTTGGTTCGACCATTGAGATATCCTAAAAGAATAATGCCACCTTAAGTAGAGTAGAATGTCAATGGTATACATGTCAAATATTGTAGATTTTACTTTGGAGTGGTTCCATTGTTTTATCTTGCAACAATAATCATAGTCTTTATTCACTAAGTATGGCCCATATTTGGCTCCCAATATTTTATAATACTTTAATGCTTACTTAGGTAAAACTTGTCTACCAAGTGTTTTTACCAATGAATCTAGCTCAGGATCTGGATCATCCGATATTTAAAAGTATTGGTTGGTCTGTAATCACTTCCATATATTTACATTATCAACTTCCCATTTTGATATGACCACTAGGGTATTAAGTTAGTTTCCATCCTTTCCATGTATAAAGAATTATTTATTTTTCCTTTAAAGGTCAATTCAATATATTCCTATCCTCCCACCCATTATTTTTTCTTATTCCAATTGAGAATGATGATATCTTCTTTGAAGCCTTGGGAGAATTTCTAGATGGGTCATCCTCCAACCATATACAAATGTCATTCTCAATGTCATTTTTATTGGTTGTCGTGGAAGGTGTCTTTCCACCATGATTTCTCTCTGGATAGAATATTGGCACCCAATTCCCTATTCATCAAGGTAGGTACTTTGATTCCTAAGCCCCCTTTCTTGGGTCATTAAATAAGGAAAAGGGAAGAGGCATAAAAAACAATTTGATTAAATAGTTAATCTTTCATGAAGATTGAGCCATTAATATTTACATTTTAATGGAATTCCTAGATGTTGGAAAGTGTTTTATTTCAATTCTTCCCAATTTATGGGTTGGTGTGTTTCACACACACTTTTATTAATGACCCCCCTAAAATGCCTCTATAAAATAATTGAGAATTACATTAAACATCTTGGATGTTATCAAGTAGCAACCCTCAGAGGCGTGTATCATTTGCAAACATGGATCTGATTTATAGTGTTTACTTTGGATAATAGAAATTCTAGGGAGGGACCATAAGTTATTATTGCAAAATATCCAAGGAGCATTCCCATACTTTGTCCATTTATAAGGATGAAAATAAATGGAGAGAGTTGAAAAATACTTCCTCAACACCACTAATAATTTGAAGGAGGTTTTCCTACCATTAATCAACAGGGCTATCATGGGTCCACCTACATATGCCTCAATCCTTTATATATATTTTTTGAATTCCAATCACCTCAGAATTGAAAACAAAAATTCATGTCTCACCCTATTGAAGGAATTGGCGATGTCTAGTTGGATGACCATTTCACTTAGATAAATTTCTATGTCATTATGATATTGGGCCCTGATGAATATCTAGTAAAATACGCCTACCTACTCTACGATGATAATTTTTGACACAAATATTTTAATATAGAATGTATAATATTATATGATATGTAAGAGAAGGATGTTGGGAAAAAATGAGAAAAAAATGTTTGGATTTCTCTTATTAGAGATAAGAGTAAGGAATGAGTTTATTCTTGCAACTTCGGTATATTCACTTGGTTCTTCAACCTTCATATGGAGGACCTGATTGATGCTATTCCATTATTTTTTGTAAAAATGGGATGAGAATGCATATGATATAGGGTCCTTGTTAGGTTCCATGTTCGATATTGCATCCTCATTTTTTTCAAGGGGACTAATTTGATGAGGTTCTCATTATTCAACTCTTGTAGCGAGCAAGGGATGTTTTCTAGCATTTCACCTTGGGCCAAAGCATTGTTTTCCACCCTTTATGCAAAAATAATGGCTTGATGAGGGATATATGAAACATTCTTTGTTACTAAATATATTTTTTCTTTATTCCATTTAGAAGGGAAAATTTTGACATATGGTTCCATATTCATCTAAAGTTGGCTCAACTATGAAAAAACTAATGTTCTCACTACTTGCCTTAAGATTTAGGTTTCTTGGATTTAACCTCCTCCTTTGGATTGTATGATTTGATCAAGTTGTAATTGCTACTTGTTTTGTTCCTTGTTTCCCCCCAGATCCCTACTTCTTCATTTTAGTATGGTTTAAGTATTTTCTCCTTGTGTTTCCTTTCCTTTGAGGGATCTATAGAATGTGTCTTGGCCCAATTTTTAGTACTTCTATCTTCTATTCCCAAATTTAGGACATATATGAATGGATATGGGTGGACCATGAGTATATTTCTAGGACTATGAGTGTTTGATAAAGTGAACCGAGCATGATTATAACAAATAGCGAATGGACCAATATCTCTATCCCTAATGACCAAGAGAGAGGTTTTGTCATGAGAAGATCTCTATTGCTTGTTAAAGGTCTTCATTGACTTCAGGTCTATGGAGATTCCATGTTGGTGATTACATGGATGAATAACAATCAACAAATCCATAAAGTGACTTTACAACCTCTGGCTATATAGATCAAGGAAAATTCGCATCTATTTGATATGATCACTTTTGACCATATATAGAGTTCTTAGGAAACCCTAGTTTTGTATCTGCAATCTAATTGGATGTGAAAAATGTATCTATTATTTTGACAATGATTGTGTTACATTGAAAACCATTCAAAACTGACAACAAGGAACCTAACATTTTCAGGCAACAAAACATGTTCTCCATATTTTTGGAATTCTAAGCATATTTGATATTTTCTATTATCAATTCAAGCAAGAAAAAATTATAGGGAACAAAGAATGGTACAAATTGATTAAGTATGGAATACAATCAAATTAACCAAAGAAAAATATGTATGATAATTAGGAATAAGTTGCCGATACTATTTATAATTTTTCTTGGTACAACTTACCTTGACTTGTGGAGCTTCGCATTGTCTTCTTTTGCTTTCCCTTTCAAAACATAATTCAACATACTACAAATATTTCCCCCTTGCAATAATTTCATGTTAGGACCCATCAAATAAATATTTGCATGTTTATGAAAATAGAAAAATGAAGGTCAAAAATATAGTTTGAGTAGTTTGTATCAATGAATAAAAACAACAATAATATTGAACATTTGATCGTTGATGAACATTTTTAATTTAACAATGTAAATTACAGTATTATTCAAGTAAAATAATTGGTAATAAGAGATCACCCGAGGAAACATGGAGAACCACAACACTATTTATATAAGGCCACCAATCACATCAAAAAACCAATTTTGCCTCTGAACTATGAATGTGTTTCCCAAGGCTATCTGTAACAAGTTCCAATGGATGAGTCAAATAGAAATAGTAAAATTTAAACACTAAAATTATAGAAATAATTATTGTTAATGTATAATTCCTTACCATTCATTGAGCTCCTCTCTGTTTCGAGAATAATTTAATATTCTCTACTAAACAGGACCAACGATGTGAAGGTGGAAGCTCTTATGACCCCTGGCCCCCTCACATCACTCTCAATTTCCCAAACCCAATGCATCTAATTGTAAATAGAAATTTAGTGCAAAGTTAATTCATTCAATAGATGAAAAAAACATTCATCAAACCATTCATTCATTCAATAGCTGAAAAAAGTATTCATTAAGACATTCATTAAAAATAATTCATTAAACCATTCATTCAGCCAATAGCCGATAAAACCATTTAGTAAATGATTCATTAAATCATTCGTTAAATAACAGAAAAAACCATGCATTACATTGTGTTATAAAAAAGAATTACTCAAAATTTCTTCTGTCACTTCTTTTTTACTTTTCTTCCATTGACATAACGAGCAAGAAGCACATCTTCTGGAATTTGTTGATCGGTCTCCCTAGTAGATTTATCGCCAAGTTGAACTTGCGGCAAGGGGCTTGAAATTGCTGCAAAAATGTGAAAATGTTGCAATAATTTATTTTTGTTTTTATAATTACAAGTAATTCATTTAAAAAAACATTACAAAGGTGTTTTTTTACCTAGCGTGGGCACATCATGTTATTCATTATCCTATCTAGGCTCAACCTGTATAGTGTTACCTGCATCTACATGCTCTGCCAATTGAATTATGGAGAATTACAATTACTGTTCATCATTTGCAATTATCTATACAAAACAAGAGCATATTAATAAATTCATTAGTAGGAATCGAAGCATGATATTTAATTGGTTGGTGTACATCCTCGACATTAACGATATCATTACTTTCCTGCTCAAAACATAATAGATAGTGTATGTTAATTTTTTATAATGAATACGTTACATGAGAATTAATAAATTATCATTAAACTATATATATTTTATATACCTGTGCACCAGATGGATCACCAGAAGACTGTGTATGCCCAAACAAAATTTTTCGGTGTTCATCAATAACTTCAAACCCATGTAGGAAGCCAAGCTTCAAGTCTTCCTAAGTGGGAAATTCTTTGAATCGGTCGGCCTGCATATTTGCATAACGTCATTAATTTACTTTTTGCACTTAAATAAAACAAAAATAATTTTCTGTTTATTATTTGGATGCAGTATCGGGTTTTTGATACTTACAAATGGTGTTGCCAAATTCAAATAACCACCAGTCCCAAGCTTGTGTTAACCAATTTTATCCATTCTTTCCTTTGTGTCCTTTGATGTGTCTGATAGCCTAATCAAGTGTTGAATTACGTTAGTCAATGTTCCAAATTCGATATAAAATTATTAACAATAAGGCTTACCATTACATTGTGGAATGTATTGCATAACTCCCTGTGCCTGGTGGTATCTTTCCTGCTTTTCTTAGAGACCTCTCTTTTCCATGTTCCACTAGGGATTTCCACTCCCTTGATGCAATCATCAGAGGGCTATGATAACTAGGGTTATTTTCTAGGTGAACCCTAATTAGTCTCAGACAATCTTCATTTGTTTTCCAACCTTCTTTCGGACCTTTGCTATATCAAAGGTATCTTTGTTGAATAGGCCAACCAACCGATTAGTCATCTCATCTTTTAAATATTTTGGCTATCTGTCCCACCTTGTGAGGATGGTGGGCTCGAAGATCTCCAAAGTCAAATCACTTAGATTTTTATAAAATGCATCATTTCCTACAAAAAAATCATGCCATCATTAGTTTGATTTTTTTTTATCGGCATATTAGAAACAAATTATAAAAAATAAATTGAACAATCTATAATTACAAGAAATATTCTCTATCTTTATTGGAATGAGTTCCTCTTTCACAAAAAATGTTGTCACTATTGAACCAGTTGTAGTGACATGGGATGATCTAGGAAATGATGCTTCAGCATCAGCATTAGTATCAGACCATGCCTCCACCTCTTCTTCTGCATAATCTGTTGTGTGTCATTCAACATCGACTACGCCCTTTGCTGGCCTCGGGGGTATCATAGAACATGTTGCGGACTGTTTAGTCGACAACATGGGTGCAATATGTGGTGTATGTGAAACATTTCCGATAAATATGAACCATTTAATTATAAGTTCACTATCATATAAAATTTAAAATTATAAAGTTCTAAATGAATTCACATTATGATTATGCAACTTAATTTCAAGGCCTGACATCTCTGGATCAACACTTGAACCTTTTCTTTGATCTTGTTTGTCTGCGGAATTGTGAATGCCAGATGAAACATTTTCGCATGAATTTTTGTCAAGGTCTTTTGTATCACCTTCACTGGGTCTATAGAAGAACCAATTTCAGCATCATTCAATAACTCATAGACATCAAAATCGATGGAATGTTGTGTTGCTATTTTATAAACCAAATCATTTGTCTACAACAAAAATATATAAAACTTTGCTTAATTGTTGAAGTGATAGTCTGTGCAAAAAATTATATAACCAAAATTGTCTATCATGATAGATTCCTAGAATTAGATCTAGGTCTACTTGATGCATAGATGACGGTGTGGTATGATCAACAGATGGGGACTTTCCCTGATAATCCACCCGCAAAACAACATTATCATAATGAATGCAATCATAAAAACGAAAAAAATACATAACAAAATAAACATTATGCTACATGTTTTATATGTGTACAATTTTGAAGTATTTAAAATATTGAATTACATTCAGGTTTACCTGTTTCCTTGAGGCTACAATCATATGATCAACAACTGGAGACTTTTCCTAATCATCCACCTGCAAAAAAAAGTAGACAACATTATCATAATGAACGCAATCATAAAAATGAAAAAATACATAACAAAATAAACATTATGTTACATGTTATATATGTGTACAATTTTGAAGTATTTAAAATGTAGAATTAAATTTAGGTTTACCTGTTGCTCCAAGGCTGTAGTCGTCTAATCAAATGCTGGTTGGTGTCGCTGATCAACACTCTGCATGAAATATAGATAAGATTATATAAACAAACCGAATATACTATTGAAAAAACATAACAACATAACTATTTGTACATATTAAAATTTTACAATGGAAATATCGATGTATACGTACTGCCTTGAGGCAGGTCTAGTAACATCTGATGTGAGGGAGGTGCCATTGATAGAACCCTGCATCAAAAAAATACTAAAAATTACCTAACCAAACGAAAATACTCACTAAAAAAAATTTAATAACGTATCATTTTGATGTATACTTGTTTCCTCGCAGATTGTGTACTTCTCTCACCAGATGCTGGGGTGATGCGCCCCCCATCACCTCCCTGCGAAGTCAACATAAGAAATTTAATAAAAAATTATAATTATATGCTAACTAAAAATCCTAAAGATGTTAAAATAATTAATAAAAGGTTGGGTAAATTGTTGGATGCACCACATCCATACTAACCATGTTTGTATCTACTCGATTCAAATTGTAATTAATAAGTAGCTCTTCCCCAACATCTATTGATTTAATGGCACATACAAAGAAACAGTTTCCTTCACGCCCCTCAAATATGTAGCTAGGTTGCTTAAGTGTAGACTCTGGTTGTGTACTGTTTATAAACCCTGCAATATGCCTAGGTTTCTTTGGCCTTCCTTCAATGTACAACATTTCTCCTTTATTTTGATCTTTGTCTTTCAGTTGTAAATAATTTGCTAACAACCCATATCTACGCATACTTCATGTATATTGGACCAGGTGCATCTAATCATTGTAGTTGTAAGAGGATCCAACATACTTCATCAATTCCGTACATTCGCTATAACCGACCTTTATGCCATACATGCAAAAAAACCCTAATCCATGTAATGATGATGGTGCAATTCTATATATCCTCTCATTCACAAAAAAATCACTGTTGACTTGAGGAAGATCCATGAGTACCCATTATTTCACTAGATGTATGTACTTTAAGGGAACCTCGATGTCTCCTATTGTCTCATCATCATAGGAACATGACCCCCTTTTGCAAGAAAATATTCCATGCGTTTATTGATTTTTCTTCTGATCTTCTGACAGCTAGTTGATATATCCATTGTAGACCTACTAGATGTCCCACTTTTCTCTAGCCTTCCAAAAAAGCCCTCGCTTGAGGAATATGGGTTTGACAAATACCTGTTTGGTTCTACCTGCACCATGGTCGGAAAAAACTTGGCAAATAAGAGAAAAATACCAGCAAAACCTTGGATATACTTATAAGCATGACATAATAGTGATATCATTATCCTAAATAATATAAATAATTCCCTAGTATAACAGTTCATCACATAGTCCTTTAAAACAAGATAGATATCAAGTGGTTCCATAGCAAATCCTTCAGCCACTTTATCTCAAAATACAAACTACGTTTTTTACAAAATTGGTAGGTGTTCCTTTTTTAATTTATTTTGTTTCCTCACCCAAAATATTAAAGACCCACTTTACGGATCTCAATATATTTAATAAAATCATTTGCTAATATTTTGTAACTTTTTTTTCAGAATAAAAAGAGGCGTTCCTTGATATTCAATACTGAATCAAAGGTAACTTGTACATAGTCCTAACAATAAGTCATTCCATACGCGAGTGGAGATCATAAGTTTCAAAAAATTTCCCTAGGGGAGGGACGGAACCCTCAATCCCAAGATGACTGATGTAGAAATACCACATGGAGAACATAAGGAGCCCAAATAGCTTATCCAAGGAGGCATGAAGGGTGGAGAAAACACACCCCTGAGGGGATGAAAACAAAATCTATATCCCCAGCTAAAAAAATAAAGATGCTAATGTATCCCATTGTTGAAAGAACCAAAAAAGACTATGCCACATAAATAAAAAAGCTCTTAAAAGAACTGTTTCATGCCTTCCTCAATGATTTCTCCCTCTAAAATTTACTAAAAGGAGAGGAGGCAAACCTTCATATTCAATGTTTCCTTAGATAAACGACCTGCACTCATATTGTGATCCCTGTAGACATGGCTAAAGTCATATAACAAATGAATTGAAGTTGTCCGTAGTATAACATATTTGTCAGATTTAACGGATATCCGACGATATTGGAAATCAAATGAAGTATCCTTTAAATTAATATTATGTTTTAAAAGATATGTTCCTGAACCCTAACACTTGTATATCTTTCTGTCCAGGAGGAAGAAAAGGAAATGATTTTTGAAGAAAAATGACAAAAAATTGAGGTATGCAATTGCTGATTATCATTCTAGTTTTTGATGGTATTTCCAGATATTAGATTTTTATTGCACACTCGGTCTTTTAGGAAAATCAATACTAGTGTTGATTTTAGTTAGGCACTCTTTACAAGTTGGATGTATTATACTGAATAATCAACATACTAAGAAATTAAATAAAAATGAGATTTTGTGGTCCATTTGTAAATGGGTTAAAATTTCATTTAACACCCAAATTTTTTAGCTGTGATCCAATATACAATATACCATAGTATCTAATTCTAATAGATAAACATGGTTTACAATTAAATTTGGAAGATCCCTCAGAGTTGCATTGCTCGCTACCTCCCTTTCTACCCTTACCACCATTTCCTGCTTTTGGGTGCAAATGGTCGAGAGTTTATCTTACTCCAAAGCTTGTTAGTAGGTAAATCCTCATGAGCACGAACACCTTGTACAAAAACTTTCAAAGATGAATCAAACCAATTCAACATAATGGACACCAACTTCTCATCCTTCTCTTTTGTCCCTATGGTAGCCAAGTGATCTTTCAACACTATGATCCTGGCCAAGTAGCTAACCATTAATGTATCTATGTCACTCATACAAATCATATTAGAGGAAATTTCAACTCAAAATGGACCTCCTAAGAAAAATAATAAAATAATATTTATAAATTTTGGAGGAAGAAAACATAACTACTTTTTTTGTTTGTATTTTTGACATATCTCCTTCTGTTTTTAATAAAATTTCGATCAGGAAAACTTGTTGGATGCGAAATTAAATTCTGCATCCAATGAGTACCCACTTAGCATACTTTTGACAGACCCTGCTACCCCAAAAACAAGAAATACCTGAACAAACGTGATGATGATGTCATCATCACATATTTTCAGGTATTTCTTGTTTTTGGGGTAGTGAGGTCCGTAAAAAGTATGTCGAGTGGGTGCTCATTGGATGTGGAATTTAATTTTGTATCCAATGAGCTCTCCTGATCGAAATTTGAGTAAAATCACATGGAGATATGTCAAAAATACGAACAAAAAAAGTAGTTTTTTTATGATACCTATCCCCAAATTTATATTAAAAATAATTTAAGACCTATACGGTATTTCAAATTTAAATCAATTTCATTGGCTAACACGTGATGACATGGAATTTGAATTATGGTTAAAAGGCCTATTTTGAGTTGAAATTTCCTCTAATAAGTTGAAAGCTTGTTTCTCAAGAGAAACTTCGTAGAGACACTCACACTTTGGTATAATACACCCAAAACATCATATATCTTGTTACCAGTATTCTTCTCTACAATGTGAGTGATCAAATTTTTTGACCCAAAGAAATAATCCCTACAAATCTGAAGTAACCTCAAACCAAAATCAACAAAAAGATCAAGTAGGGAAACCTTTCTAGGGTCCAAACACTTCTTCCAAAGAACAATAGTAGTTCACACCCAACCTATAATAGTTCAAGGACCTCTCCCAGTTATGAAACAAATAAAACACCTAACTCCTCTTCACGAAGAGAGCAATCCCATTCAAATTAGCTTTAATACCATGTGGAAATTTTGAGAGTTGTTTCTTAATGCAAATTCAGAAACTTCACCTCAAACTTGAGGTTCCCCAAATATATTTGGGGAACCATGTGGCTCATAAAATGTTATCGATAAAAAATACAAAAGTCTAAGAAAATACATGTGGCTCATCAAATGTTATCCATAAGTTCACTAGGTCATAGAAACTGTCTACTACCAGCCTGCACACAGTTTTGAAAACATTAAGGTATCAAAACAATTCATTTTAATATTCAAAGTTGCACAACATATGAACCTATGTATTTCAAGTCAACTCTTCACGAATTATCATGTGGAAAATGATATAGATACCATCAAGGAGAAGTCTACAATGATATCTCTATCATTCACAACTTCATGATGAGTGAAGAACTCATTCAAGGATCGAAACACATTGGTTCAAATATATTCTACACTGTTAAACCAAAAAAATTGAGAGATGAAAATGACAAATCCCAAAAGATTCCATTTGGAACTATTTACATCTAATTTACCTTATTCTAGTTGTTAGCCAATCCGGGGATAGGGTTTGGATATTTAAATACAAACCTTCCAAAGGCATGTCCAAGTGTGCATTAAACAATAGTTAGGCGAATCAAACAACATTCATTGACCTTTTATCACAGCTTTTAATATAAATGTATATTTCAGATGAAAATCAACATGCATGCACATGTATCAGATGTTACTCTTTGTGATGAAAGAAGCAGAGAAATTGTTACCCATGGAACCAAAGGCTCGGTCCAACCAAAATAATCAAGCATATCCCTCTGAAAGGAAGATTCACTTCTCTAAAGAAAAATTCCCTAATCGAGACAAATTCCTCACTTGAAGGTGTAGACAAGTGTTAAATGGGTTTTTGAACCTAAACAAAATTATACTCAAACGTGAAGTTCTCTAAACCTGGTATATGAGAGCATAGATGGTTTCTAACCATTTTCCCTTGTATTTTCCTATCTATAATTATTATTTAAACTATAGTGTCGTATACACACCCACCAATCCAAACATCCAAATTGATAAACACCCTCATCCTTTTACATGTTCCCGCACCCATACTAATGGACCCAAATAACTATGGTTTAGATTGTAGACAACATCACCAAGCATGTCTCTCACTTTTGATATGAAGAGCTATATATAAAAGATTCATCTGAGATAACATTTAAATTGATGAAGAAGAAAATCATCATCATTACTGCATTTGTGACTAGTGTGCAAAGAAGAAAACAAAGATACTCCTTTCAACAAACATGACATCTTTGAGTTATTCTAAAATTATTTTTTCCAAAAGGTATTGGGGACCTTAAGGAGCCTAAGGTGTGCAACATTTAGACAAAGATGCTAAATCCCAATCTTGATGCTCTTTATATTAAAATAGTACATATCAAGCATGCACAACTAACCATATTATCATTTCATATCCTTGAATTGCTGGTTTGTCAACCAAATCATAAACCATGAAATCTTATTTCTCGATTTTGGCATCCAACAACTAGTACTTTCCCTACTCATTTGTTCCATTCAAATGGATATTAAAAATTTGTACCAAATTTTAATAGAAACTATTCGAGGTTGACATAACAAGGCCAATAATAAATAGATAGACAATTGTCCATCAATAGAAGCCAATTGATGGCCAGTTGTGCTTAGCACCTGCCATTCAATAGAAAAAAAAAGGATTCCGTAATACTGAAAATGGGATGTCAAAACAATGCCTCTATCATAACCTCTCCTTCTAGACACATTATGCCCCACAGAAAATATGGAATTGCTAAAGACTTCAGAAAAAACTATTAAATACTCGAGATTCCACTAAAAATTACAGTTATAATAAAAATTCAAAGGATATATCTGATAAAAAATATTAATATATAAAAAACTAGAATCTCTATGATAGATATTAAAATCTATCCTAGCTGCAACATCAAAATTAGTGTAGCAAAGAAACTCCCTTGCCAACATCAACAATCATGATATTTTCATTATTACTGCTTCAATACCTTTTTACAAACTATTAGGTACCAATACCTGTTTTTATGTAAGCATGAGTGCTCATTTTAGAGCTCTTTCTAACAAATCCCTAACCACAGGTCCACGACTAGTATCAACACACATGCCATAATCCCAAAGAATCTCATGATTGTTATCAAGGGTAAGACACACTAACTTCATCCAAAAATTACATAAAAATTAATGATTAAATGCCAACTATGATAAATATTAATTTCAATTGAATTACTACCTCATATTTTGACACATCAAAGCTTCTCAACCTTCTCTTTTGTCCCTATGGAAGCCAAGTGATCTTTCAAAATTGTGATCCTAGTCAAGTAGCTAACGATTAATGTATCTATGTCACTCATACAAATGGTTGAAAGCTTGTTTCTCAAGAGAAACTTCCTAGGGACACTCACACTCTGGTATAAAACACCCAAAACATCATATATGTGGTTTCCAGTCTTCTTCTCTACAATTTGAGTGATCAAACTTTCTGACCCAAAGTAGTAATCCTTACAAATTTGAAGAAACCTCAAAGCAAAATCAATAATCAAATCAAGTAGGGAAACCTTTCTATGGTCCAAAGACTTCTTCGAAAGCACAATAGTAGTTCACACCCAACCTATAATAGTTCAATCACCTCTCCTAGGTATGAAACAACTGAAACACCTAACTCCTCTTCACTGTTGGAATATAATCCGTCGGGATTATACAATATGTAAATATTTTAAATATATTCTGAATGTGAATAGTCATGTAGGAATATGAATAGGTTGGTTGGAAGTTGAATCACAACCGACATATGAATTGTATAAATAAAGGTATTTCTCAAGGAATAAGATGAATTCGGGAGTTATTATCTGACAGTGGTATCAGAGCTCCATAACTCCTTCCTGATGCGTTTTAGTCCTAGTAGCCTGAATGCTTGCCAGTCCATTGCTAGACCTCCATTATACTCTTTGTCAATTCGTTTCATACTACCTGCCCATTGTCAGTCTACATTCGAACGTTTCTCCTGCCAGCCTGCATGCATTCAATTTTACTGCTCTTTTCCATTACATATGAATTATCGCTCATATGTTTGGTGTATACTTAACCCTTATTTTGTAGCTATATTCTTTTAGCACCGTCTCATACATCCTACTGCTACGAATTTCTTCACCGTCCCATAGTGCTCACACTTTGCTGTTGCGATTATTCTTCACTGTTCAATCTTGCTCCCACTCCACCACTTGCTGAGATATTCTCCACGCCAGCGTTGAGAGGGCTGTGCGCCATTCTTATCCCATCTACACTCTACAACCATAGCCTGTGTATTGTAGAATCCTTTCTGCTCGAACATGGGAGAATCCGCATGCTGTATGTGAAGTCGTGTTGTCTGAGCTCGGATTTCATGTGGAGATCATTCTTTTTCATCATAAAGAGTGAAGTTGCATTATAGTTTGAGAGCTGCAACTTGCTGAAAATTGGTGAAGACGTCTTTCTATTTGGCTTCTATGAGTTTGTGAATATTTTTACAATAAAGATTCATGCCTCCTTAGACCGCGTGGAGATTGAAGTATTCTTGCTGAAGACCCGTGATTGCAGACTATTGTTAGAGACTCATGATTTCATCAACTATGTGGAGGTAAAGTGCTATTGGTCTAATTGTTTGTGACCGTTGGGCTACACAAAACCTAATTTGAGACCTAATTCTGCATGAAGAGATTGAGTGGGAATTATACAAAGATTTTCATGTGTATGAATTGAGAATAATGCGGTTGTATGACCCATTTTTGTATGAGCATAGTTGCTGTGTATTGATGAATCGTGACTGCTATTTGATGCGTTGGAGTAGTGTATGCTGCACTTCACATCCACTTGAAGATTAAAGCTGCGTTGTTGAAAAGGAGAATTAGTGCTTTGAAGACTCTCCCTCATCACAAAGATTGATGGTGGAACACTTGAAGCTGTGAAGACTGAGCCTGAACGTGAGTGAAGAACTTCACGCCTGTATTCAGCTGCGTGGAGCTGCATATTGAGTCCATCAAGGCCTGGAGCTATTTATTTTTGGATGAGACCATTGCTGCGACTCAATTGATGTGAAGACCGAGTTGAAGGAAGAAGACTGCTTGAAGAGTGTTAAACTGTAAAAAGTATTGGGAACTCATTCGACTAAGTGGTGCTGCAAGATATTGTATTGATGTATTTTTCATCTTCGATGAATATTTGAAATGTATTGTTTATATAATACCACTCTAGAATAAATGATATAGAGTTGAAAAATTAAATATAGAGCAGCTGCAAGATTGTTTTGATAGCGCTGTAGAATTAGTTTTGATAGGCTACAGAATCATATTGTAATTTGTAAAGGAGTAGGAATCTAAACCTGCATCCCATATCTTTTTCCAAGTATTCTGTAAGTTGCGGATGCCATAGTGAAGATGCACTCTTTGGCATCAATAGTTGGTGCCACTCTCTCTGGCAAAGACACTTATCCAGAATGGTGGAGGAAGAAGAGAGGCAGAGGAAGAAGAAACTTCAGAGGTAGAGGAGGCAGAAACAACTCCAGCAAAAGATCATATTTGAAGTGCAAGCGTTGTGGAAATATTGGACACACAGCAGATCAGTGTTGGGCTTCGTGGGACTCCATCAAAGATAGACATAAGCAGAAGAAAGATGACAATAAGAACCAAGATGCTATTAAATCTTTAGATTCTACTCATTGTAATCTTGGTGTTAATGAAATGAATTCACTTTCATCTTACACAGATTGTTGGCTACTTGATACTGGTGCAACATCACACATGACTTTTAGAAAAGACTGTTTTGAAGAATTTAATGAAACAATAAATGGCATAGTTTACTTTGCAGATAAGTCAAGTCTTAAA
Organism: Pseudotsuga menziesii; assembly: GCA_001517045.1. Classification (NCBI taxonomy): domain Eukaryota; kingdom Viridiplantae; phylum Streptophyta; class Pinopsida; order Pinales; family Pinaceae; genus Pseudotsuga; species Pseudotsuga menziesii. Next base: position 35,142 of record LPNX010215586.1, on the reverse strand, counting down.
CCAAAGGGAATGGGCACCATTCGGCTGAAGATGCCTGGATTCCCTGATTTCTTGTTGAAGAAAGTTCTTTATCTTCTAGAGTTGCAAAGAAGCCTGCTGTCCTTGGTGTAGATTCGACAGCAAGGCCATTCCATCCACATGTTTGATGGAATCATAGAAATAAGAAAGTCCGATAACAACCAAGTCATCATGACTGGATATGAAGATGGGAAGCTGCTGAAGCTAAATGGTTCATCTGCAAGGGTTCAGAACTATGCCTACCTCTCTCAGCATGGAGAAGGTAATTTGTCATCAAGTTTATTGTGGCATGCAAGATTTGGTCATCTGAATTATAACAGTCTTCGTTTGGTTAGAAAGAATGGTGTATTTGGTTTGCCCACCATTCCCAAAGAGAAGAGAAAATGTGATGCATGTATATTAGGGAAACACAGTAAGCTGCCATTCCATGAATCTAATTTCAGAGCAAGTAGGAAATTAGAATTAGTGCATTCTGATTTATGTGGCCCAATGCCAACTCCCTCTGCGAATGGGAATAAGTATTTTATGACCTTTGTTGATGACTACTCAAGAATGTGCTGGATTTACACATTAAAGACAAAATCAGAAGCTTTTCAAACATTCAAGGACTTTCATGCATTGATAGAAAAGCAAGCACAATCTAAAATTGGTACACTTCGTACTGACAATGGGAAAGAATACACTTCAAATGATTTTGAAGATTATCTTCGCTAACATGGAATTGCACATCAGACTACAGTTCCCTACAATCCTCAACAAAACGGTGTAGCAGAAAGAATGAACATAACCATAATGAATATGGTACGCTCAATGATGTTTTTTAAGAATGTAAAACTAATGTTTTGGGGTGATGCAGTGAAATGTGTAGCCTATTTGAGAAACAAAAGTCCCTCAAATGCTCTTGATAACAAGACTCCACATGAAATGTGTTTTGGCCATCTCCCTTCAGTCAGGCATCTCAGAGTTTTTGGTTCCACCTGTTATGCCTTGATTCCAAAGGAGAAAAGAAACAAGCTTGGTGCTCGAAGCAGAAAATGCATTTTCCTGGGGTACGAAGAAAACTCCAAGGCATACCGTCTGTATGATGAGGTAAACAAGAAGTTTATTATTTCCGGAGATGTCATTTTTCTTGAGACTAATAAAAATGACCAGTCCATTGAGAGACAGCTTGATCATTTGGAAAAATATCCTCATCCAAAGAAATATTCTGAAAATGAATATGAAATTCCAAACCTTGAAGGGGGGATTCCTATTCTGGATCAACCTTTGGAATTTCCATATGAAGCACCAACTCCCCTGCATGAAGAAGTTCCAGCTACTTCACCTGAATAAGAGATTCAACTGGATGGTGTGATTGAGAGACTTGGAAGACTCAACCTTGAAGAAAATGAAGCACCACCAACTGATCAACCAGGACCATCACGAAAGATTCCTAAATGGGCCACAAAGACACTTGAAAGTGTCCATCCGGATGGAGTTGGAAAGACGGGAACAAGAAGTTAAAAAAGACATGAAGATGGAGGAGAAGTAGATAATTCAGGTGATGACATGGATGTATCATTTGATTGTGAATTTAATTTATCTGCTAACTTTGAACCAACTTCCTTTGAAGAAGCTTCTACTCGAGTTGAGTGGAAAGAAGCTATGTAGAATGAGTATGATGCACTCATGAAGAATGGAACTTGGAAGATGGTTGACCCTCCAGTTGGAACCAAACCAATTGGCTGCAAGTGGGTGTACAAGAACAAATATAGATCAGATGGCTCACTTGAAAAGCACAAAACGAGGCTTGTAGCAAAAGGCTATGCACAGAAGGAAGGAATTGACTATGAAGAAACGTTTTCTCCTACAACAAAATGGGCTACCATCCGTACCTTACTCTCTTTAGCTGCTCAAAATGGGTGGAAAGTTCATCAGATGGATGTGAAGACTGCTTTCTTGAATGGAAACTTGAAAGAGAATGTCTTCATGTCTCAGCCAGAAGGATTTGTTGTGAAAGGAAAAGAACAAAAGGTATGCAAGCTTGTCAAATCCTTGTATGGCCTAAAACAAGCGCCTTGCGCATGGTATGAAAAATTAACCGAGCATCTTTTGAAGTTAAATTTCAAACATTTTGATCTTGATGATGCAACACTGTTTATAAAGAAAGTTGGAAGATCTGTTGTGTATCTTGTGGTGTACGTAGATGATCTTTTGATGACAGGGAACAATGACAGCTATATAGCATCCATAAAGAAATATTTGAAAAAGATATTTGAAATGACAGATATGTTACATCTCCACTATTAGTTAGGAATTGAAGTCACTCAACATCCTAAGTACATATTCCTATCTCAGAAAAAATATGTTGGAGAACTACTAGACAAATTTTGCATGACAGAATGCAACCCTATCTTTACTCCAATGGAACAGAAAATGAAGCTCACATCAAGCGAAGGAAAAGAATTTGAGGATGCGACCAAGTATCGACAACTTGTAGGAAGACTTATCTCCCTTACAACAACTAGACCAGATATTTCTTATGGTGTTGGCATACTTTCAAGGTTCATGCATAAACCTTGTGAAGGACGCTGGTTAGCTGCAAAAAGAGTTCTAAGATACTTGAAGGGGACTCAAGACGTCAGACTCAAGTACTCTAAGGTGGATGACTTCAAACTTATTGGGTACTCAGACTCAGATTTTGATGGTGATAAGGAGATAGGAGTATCAACTTCTGGATACACTATGAGTCTTGGATCAATAGTTGTCTCATGGAGATCACGCAAACAACCAGTTCTGGCAGATTCAACAACAGAAGCAGAATATGTGGCTGCAGCGGAAGCAACAAAAGAAATAGTATGGCTCAGGAAGATACTTGAATATTTGCAAGAAAAACAAGAGAAATCCACTCCATTATTGATCGACAACACTATTGCAATCAAGCTGGATAAGAATCCCGGATTCCATGATCGAACCAAACACATCAACACAAAGTATCATTTGATTCGACATCATGTAGAGGCCAAGACAGTCCATCTTCGACATTGTTCCACAAATGATCAAGTTGCAGACATCTTCACCAAAGCGCTTGGATGAGAAAAGTTTGAAAGATTTAGAAACATGCTCGGACTTACTAACACCCCTTCGGATTAAGGGGGGGATTGTTGGAATATAATCCGTTGGGATTATACAATATGTAAATATTTTAAATATATTCTGAATGTGAATAGTCATGTAGGAATATGAATAGGTTGGTTGGAAGTTGAATCACAACCGACATATGAATTGTATAAATAAAGGCATTTCCCAAGGAATAAGATGAATTCGGGAGTTATTATCTGACATTCACCAAGAGAGAAATCCCAGTCAAATAAGATTTAATACCATGTGGAAATTTTGAGAGTTGTTTCTTAATGCAAATTCAAAAAATTCACCTCAAACTTGAGGTTCCCCGAATATATTTGGGTGAGCTTGCAGCCTTAGGAATGAATCTAAAATATGAAGTACAACAATATATATTTCACTTTTGTCCAACCAAATACACAAAACAACGAAAGAAAATAAACACTGAACAATATTACCTGAAGAGAACTATGTTTCCAATGTTGGTTTTGGAGCTTGATATTCTAGATATAGAGATATTATTCAGTTGTGTTTGTACCCCAGGTGTACTATGCACTCGTTCCCCCACTTTGGGATGTTTGTTAGCCAACAGTTTTGCGGACCCATGGTATTGGTTAACCGTAGTATTTTCCCATGGCATTTCCCCTATAAAAGAAAAACATTGTAATATGGTTGGGTAGGGTATTGTATTGTATTGTAGCATTGTAAACAATCTTTGTGATTGTGTGAGAGAGACTGTGAGAGAGTGAAGAGGAAGTGCAACGGTATTGTTGCAGGTTGTATCCCTTCATCTTTCTAGACGGTTATAAAAGGAATGACAATTTCTGTGTGGACGTAGCCCATTGTTTGGGTGAACCACGTTATATCTGTGTCTGTCTGTAATGTGTTTAATGTGTTTTTCATCTTGTTTAATTATTTAACTGTATATATATTATTTCTCTGCGGTCCTATTTTTGACAATTGGTATCAGAGTCAAAAGGTCTATTTGGCTAGTAAACTTGCTGGAAAGAAGGGTTCTTGGTTCGAGTGGGAGCAATGGCGGAAGAAGGAAAGTGTTGGGTCGAGAAATTTAATGGAAAAAACTACCAGTTATGGAAGATGAAAATGGAGGACTATCTATACCAGAAGGATTTGTACCTACCATTGGGAGGAAAAGCAAAACGACCGACAACTATGAAGGATGAAGAATGGGAGGTTCTTGATAGAAAGACACTGGGAACAATACAGTTGTGCCTGGCTTCGTCGGTGGATTTCAATAATTTGAAAGAAAAAAAAATCGAGGGTGTGATGAGCGCATTGGGTAAGCTCTACAAAAAACCCTCGGCTTCCAACAAGGTATTTTTAATGAAGCATTTATTTAATATGAATATGTCAGAAGGCGGATCTATTGCTAACCATTTAAATGAGTTTAATACACTTACCAGTCAGTTAAGTTCTGTAAAATTGAACTTTGATGATGAGGTTAGGGCTCTTCTAATATTGTGCTCATTGTGGAAAAGTTGGAATAGCTTGGTCATGGCCATAAGTAACTCTATCCCTAGTTCAAACACTCTTAAGTTGATGATGTTGTTGGTGTTATTCTTAGTGAGGAAATGTGAAGAAAAAACATAGGTGAGACATCAGGTAATGCGTTGACCATGGAGAACAGAGGAAGACAAAAGGAGAGAGGAAAGAGCCCATGTAACTATGACAAGTTTGGAAAGGGCAGATCCAAATCCAGGATCGAGAAAATAGAGTGCTGGAACTGTGGTAAGAAAGGACATCTGAAGAAATACCGCAGAGCACCAAAGAAGAAAGGTGAGAGGAAGGAAGAGACTACTTAGGAAGCGAATGTAGCAGGTGATGTGTTACAATATGCTTTGATTCTTACATTAGATAATACTAGTGATTACTGGGTAGTATGTTCAGGGGCTTCATGTCATGCTACACACCATAGGAAATTATTTCATGATTATGTTCAAGGTGACTTTGGACATGTTTTATTGGGGGATCATGAACCATGTAAAATTGTTGGAAAGGCTAAGGTACAGATTAAGTTAAATAATGGAAGTGAATGGCTGCTAAAATATGTAAGGCACATTCCTGCTATGAAAAGAAATCCCATCTCAACAGGGAAGTTGGGAGATAGCGGTTGTTTGTCTACGTTTGGAGAAACATGGTGGAAGATCACTAAAGGATCACTGGTAATAGAACAAGGAGATAGGGTAGGTACGTTATATGTATGTCCTCATAATACTGATTATTCTATCTCTGTAGCTTCCATAGAAACATGTGCGGAATTGTGGCATCATAGGCTTGGCCACATGAGTGAGAAGGGGATGCAGATTCTCCACTCAAGGAAACTACTTCTAGACCTGAAGTAGGTAAGTTTGGAATTCTGTGAGAACTGTGTTTATGGAAAACAAAAGAGATTTAGATTTATCAGGGTTGGGAAACAAAAGAAGAGTGAAAAGTTAGAGCTTGTCCATATAGATGTATGGGGACCAACTCAGGTACAATATCTTGGTGGCTCTCATTTTTATGTTACTTTTATTGATGATGAAACCAAGAAAACTTGGGTTTATTGAATTAGACAGAAATATGATGTGTTTGATACTTTTAAGAAGTGGAAATATTTGGCCGAGAATGAGACAGGAAAAAGGTTGAAATGTATCAGATATGGTATGGTAATGGAGGTGAATACTATAGCAAGGAGTTTGAAAGTTACTGTTAACACAATGGGATTCACAGAGAGAAGACAGTCCCTGGCACACCACAAGAAAATGGTGTGTCAGAAAGAATGAATAGAACGATCATGGAGCGTGCAAGGTGTATGATATTGCATGTAGGCTTGCCCTTAAAGTTTTGGGCTGATGCTATAAACACTACTGTTTATTTAATAAATAGAGGCCCTTCAAGCGCTTTAGATGGTGGGATTCTAGAGGAGGCATGGAAAGGTAAAAAGGTAAAATACTTATTTCTGAGAACTTTTGGTTGCGAAGCATTTGTCCATATTGATAAAGATGATAGAACAAATCTTGAAGCTAAGTCCAAGAAATGTACCTTTATTGGATATGAGGTTGATGATTTTGGTTATCATTTGTGGGATTTTGAAAAACGAAAAATCATTAGGAGTATAGATGTAGTATTCAATGAAAAGGTCATGTACAAAGATCAGTTGCAGGGAAAGAAAGAGGAAAAGGAAAACACAGAGTACACAGTGCTTGATGAAATAAAAGAAAATGAAGTTCCAAAGGCACCAGAAAATCAAGAGCAATAAGTACCTGAAACTCCTGTGACTATAAAAAAATCAACCATGTTAAGTAGAACCCCTGAACAATTCTCTCCTTCACTGTATTATTTATTGATGACTTATTCTGGTGAACTAGAATGTTATGAAGAGGCAATGAAGGTAGAAACTAGAAATAAGTGGGAGCAAGGCATGGAAGAGGAGATGGACTCATTGGTAAGAAACCAAACTTGGGATTTGGTTAAGTTTCCTGCAGAAAAAAGGGCATTGCAGAATAAATGGGTTTACAGGTTGAAGGAAGAAGATGGAGGCAAGAAGCGATACACAGATAGACTTGTTGTAAAGGTGTTTTCACAAAAGAAAGGTATAGACTATGATGAAATATTTTCTCCTATTGTTAAAATGACTTCAATTAGAACTATTTTAAGTCTAGTGGCAGTGGAAGATTTGCATCTTGAACATTTAGATGTAAAAACAACCTTTCTCCATAGGGATTTGGAGGAAGAAATTTATATGCAGCAACCACAGGGGTATGAGGTCAAAGGGAATGGGAATTTGGTTTGCAGGTTGAAGAAGAACTTGTATGGCCTGAAGCAAGCTACAAGGTAGTTGTATTTAAAATTTTATAAGTTTATGATAGAACAAGGTTATGATAGATGTCATTCTGACCAATGTGTTTATTTCAAGAGGATAGATAACGAAAGATATATTATCTTGTTATTGTATGTGGATGACATGCTTGTTGTAGGGTCTAACATGCAGGATATAAATGTGCTCAAAATAAAACTATCTAAATAATTTGCAATGAAGGATTTGGATGTTGCAAAGCAAATCCTTGGTATGAGAATAACAAGAGACAGGAACAATCACAAATTGACATTGTCTCAAGGTGAGTACATAGAAAAGGCGTTGCAGAGGTTTAGAATGCAGGATGCAAAACCAGTTAGTACACCTTTAGCCAGCCATTTCAAACTAAGTAAGGAGATGTGTCCAGAGACACAGGAAGAGATAGATTACATGTCCAGGATTCCCTATTCATCAGCGGTTGGAAGCTTGATGTATGCCATGGTGTTCACAAGACCAGATACTGCAAATGCAGTGGGAGTTGTGAGCAAGTATATGAATAATCCAGGAAAATATCATTGGAAAGAAATACAGTGGATTCTCAGGTAGTTGAGAGGTACCTCTACTCATGCATTATGTTTTGGAGGTTCAGACACTATTCTACAGGGATATGATACAGATATTTATGGTGATAAAGACCACAGGAGGAGCACCATAGGGTATGTGTTCACTGTGGGTGGAACAACAATAAGTTGGATTTCAAAAATTCAACAGGTTGTTGCACTTTCAACAATGGAACCAGAGTATGTTGTTGCTACAGAGGCTAGTAAGGAGATGATTTGGTTGCAGAGGTTCATGGAGGAATTGGGAAAGAAGCAGGAGAATAGAAGGATGTACAATGATAGCAGAGTTCCATTCATCTTGAAAAGAACTCAGCCTTTCATTTGAAGACTAAACATATACAACTCAAGTGCCATTTCATAAGATCTGTTCTAGATGAAGAACTGTTAAAATTGGAAAAGATACATACTAGCCAGAATCCTGTAGACATGTTGACTAAGGAAGTAACTAGAGAGAAACTAATTTCCTTCTTGGTTTCTATTGTCCTTCAAGCATGAAGTTGAAAATAAGAAATTTTCCAAGTCCAAGGTCTAGAGCATAGTCCAACAAGTGCATCAGCGGTGGATTTGTTGTGTTCAGTATCCAAGTGGGATATTGTTGGTTGTGGAGCTTGATATTCTAGGTACAGAGATATTATTCAGTTGTGTTTGTACCCCAGGTATACTGTACACTCGTCCCTAAAATTCCCTAAGATTTGTTTTTGGGATTTCTGTTGGCCAACAGTTTTGTGGACCCATGGTATTGCGTTAAACATAGTATTCTCCTATGGTATTTCCCCTATAAAATAAAAGCATTATAATACGGCTGGGTAGGGTATTGTATTGTATTTTAGCATTGTAAACAATCTCTGTGATTGTGTGTGAGAGACTTTGAGAGCATGAAGAGGAAGTGCAATGATATTGCTGTAGGTTGTATCCCTTCATCTTTCTGGACAATAATAAAAGGATTGGAAATTTTTGTGTGTATGTAGCCCATCATTTGGGTGAACCACGTTATATCCATGTCTCTTTGTAATGTGTTTTGCATCTTGTTTAATGATTTAACTGTATATCTGTTATTGCTCCGTGGTCCTGTTTCTAAAATCCAACCCTTAGGGTACAAATACAAACATGTAACATATATGAAAACTACTTAATTATAACATATTTATTACAGTAATAACTCTGCCACTCAACTTCTATGTGTTTTTTAAATCACCGGACAAAACAAGCAAGTTGTTCATGACAAATATGCATACCAAAAAACCCTAATAAGATGAAAATCATATTTGTGAGTACACAAATTTTTAACAGCAAAGAAATATTCCTATATACATTAAAATGAAGTTACACGTACATACCAATACCTTATCCCAAGTTGGTAAAATCTAGTCCTTCAAGCTTATAACAAGCTAAGACTCTCCAATGCTCTCCAAACCCTAGCTAGGCCATCCACCAGTGATGACAAACCCTAACTAGGAATACAAATTCCTAGCAAGACATCCCACCAACCTATCTAACAAAGCTTAGCCACACCAAAGGCTCCATGACAAGTTAGAACCAACAGAAAGGGCTAGAAGACCCGGTTCCTTCCCACACAATGACTAAAACCCTAGCAATTGAAGTCTGCTCTAGGAATTCCCTCTCACAAACCTTAGAACCTTCCTCCCTTGTTGCATAAAGGAAAGTACAATTACAAGTTGATCTTCAAGATACAAATGAACCCATAAAATCTCAAGTATAGCACAAGCCTCAATGTAAGCCACCAAGTGGTCCCATTCCACCTACAATACCATGCTAAAGATACAAAATATCAATATATAACAGTCAAGAATATGGCCATCAGAGAAGTACTTGGGGAGATAGGCCCTAACTTCTCAAAAAAAAATCCAATCTTTTGATCGAAAAATATCTCAGCTCATAAACTAAGAAAACAATGAGGGTCCTGTCAGTTTATCCAAATAATCTCTTGAGGGGAAAGTGGAGACCCCTCCAATTAAACAAAGTGACACCAAAAATATCAGAAAGGCATCCATAAATAGGCTCATACCATAAAAAATCAATCTTTACATGAAAGATGAGAAGAGCCAATATGTGGGGCATATTCACCTGTCAAATAGCTGGATAGTATCGCTCATGATCATCTCTCCATCTAAAATTTCAAAGTATGATAGAATCCCCATATCAAGGAAAATATCTTCTTTGGATAAAACATCAACACTTGAATTGTGTTCTCTGTAAATTTGCGAGAAAGATAAAGAGAGAAAAGAGGATTTTAATGCTACAATACATTCACACAAGTGTAACCAGATCTAACACATTCAAAACAGCCTTTGTATTTCCCAATTTATCACCATTTGTGAGTCCCCCCATACCATGAGAGAGGGTAAACTGAGAGAGGTTGCAAAATACAAAAGTGACTAGAGAGCCACCAACTCTTCCCAAGTGTTAGTGCTGAGAGACACCAACTATGCTGAAGTGTTAGTTCTAATATAGATGGACTTAGTACATAACAACCTATATATTTAATGGGTTGGGATATGACCCTAACAAGCCCTTCCCCTTAAAATATAGAATTGTCCTCAAGGATGGAGATGCGGAAATGATTGAAGTATCTATGTTGGTTCCCATGTAGCATCCTCAAGATGGGTATTTTCCACTAGATCAAGAACTCTTTGACAGTGCGATGGTGGATATGGAATTCCCTTTTATCAAGAATAGACTTAATTTACAACAAAATACAACATTTTCACCTAATTCTATAAGGATAGTTTGAATGCAACACTGAGGGCCATTCACTTTCTTTAAGAAAGAAACATGAATAATGGAATGAATCTTGGATTGAATAGGTATCCCTAAATTGTAATCCATGGGGCCCACACATTGAGGGTCTTATAGGGCACATAAATCTTGGGGGAAACCTTTCAGAAGTGATTGGCATTATGTGAGGTTTGCATATAGGTTTGTAGGTGAAGAAAGACATTATCCACTTCTACAAAATGGTGTTATGAATGACACTGATCAATCTTCTACTTCATCCTATTATGATCCATTAGTAAATTATACTTTAGAGTGAAAATAATTTTAATTTTATATATGAGTTTTTTTTAAACCTACTAGACCTTAGATATTCCTGGTAAGTATGATAAAACTGAGGGGGGTTTTGTCCATAAACAACTTCAAAGGGAGTCATTTGAATGAAAGTAATATCAGTAATATTATATCACCATTTTGCTAAAGGAAACCATTGAACCCATTGGGATTGAAACTTGAAGTAAAGAACCAAAAATATTATTACAAGCACTTATTTACAATGTTAATTTGACCATCATTTTAGTGGTAATAAGTAGTACTAATGTTTAGTTGAGTTACCTAGAGTCAAAACAATTATTTCCTTAAATAGATAGTGAATGTGGGGTCCTGATTCATAGAAATATTCTATAGCATACAATAGAGTTTGAATATATTATCCATGAAAAATTTACCTAGCATAAATTCCCTAAAAAGGTGTTATATGGCACAAAAATGAACATATTTGGAAAGGTGATCAACCAAAACAATGATTATAGACTTATTGTCATATTTTGGTTATTCCATAATGAAATCTACATATATGTTAGTCCATAATGTAGTTGGATTTGTAAGTGGTTGAATTTCACCCAAGGGTTTCAATTTCTCACCTTTATGTCTTTGGAAAGGGTCACATTCAGCCACAAATGTGATGATGTCCTTCTTCATGCCTCTTAGATAAATGCTCATTTTATCCTTTCATATGTTTTATGAAATCTTGAATGAACGATTGTGGGGGATGAATGTAGGTTATTTCAATAATTAAATATTGTCTAAATATAGACATCATTTATAATTAACCTCATTGTTATGCCAGGAAAAAGTGAATGGGACTTATATGAAGTGTATAAACACTATCCACTATTGTGGGAAAGTATCCATGGGTTATATATATATTACAAAACAAGTTATATTACATTTTAAATGTGCATAAAAACACTTAGGAAACATCAAACAAAATATTATTACTTTCCATAACATGACATTCTTTGTATTCTTTGATGGACCTCCAATTTGTGTATTTTATAGCCCATACTATATTATATATTTACATTTGACACTTACATCTTAATGTGAAACATTCATTCATTTTGATGACCAATATAGACTTTATTCCATATTATTATCTAATTATATATACAATTGCTTAATTCCAAGCATGAATGTGATGTGCTTGATTTGAAAGTGATTTTTTGATTATTTTTGTATGTGAACCGATATGGTCTAAATGGATAATAGTTTATGGATTTGATCTACAAGACAAGGATGATATCCTTCATTTATGAATCCAAATCTAGTCCCTTAACCATATTTAGATTTGCTAACTCTCGGAGGAAGCCATGATGGCCTAGACCCACAAGGACCAATGTCATGTGATTTACTTTAAATTGATGAAAGGCTAATTTGTTACTACAAATTGAGTCCATGTTGTTAATCTATTTCTGATCAATGGTTAGGGATGTCATGAGATTGAGGTGCATTCACCTACTAATGTGTATATTTTGTTCCTATGTCAATCAAAACCATCATGTTGACTTAACTTGCATGAGCTCTTTTCCATAAAAACACCATCCTATGGCATCATGTTGACACAATTATAAATTTTACTGACTTTCCCATGGGACAAACATTATGGCCTACATATGATTAATTAAGTACCATACTTTAATAATATAGGTTACAAGATGAATTCCTTACTTCGCTTCTCCCTTCCCAAACACCAAAATTTGAATCTCATTAGCAAACACTCATATTTGTGTTACTAATATAGTTAGGCATTTAAACCAAGTATTCAAAATTTTACTTAACTAGAATTGAGTCTATGAATTTTACTTAACTAGACATTAATATTTTATATCAGCCATGGTATTTGTAGAAGTGAACCCATTGGATAGTACATGTAGTCAATACATGTGCAATTTCAAACCCCAATTAATGTTTAAAGTGTCAAAATCCCACATAGAAATGAAAAGAGCCCTAACTAAAGTCTTTTATATTATTTCTTGACTCCTTGACATGTAGTATTTTCCCCTTGGATTACTCAATGGTGAAATATAAAATGAACTTGTCCCTCACTTGATGAACATACATTCAATAATTTTTCTTTATCTTTGTCCAAAATTATGGCGGTGGCAGATGTGTCCCAAGGCCCATTTCTACATGGGCAGATTGGAAAAGGCTCTTGATTTACTGTTGAAATATGAGGAAGTAAACTTTGCACTTGAAAAGTATGGCATGGATGATGATGATGATGTTGTTGATGATGATGTTGATGATGATGATGACGTTGATGATGTTGTTGATGACAATGATGATGATGAAGATGATGATGATGATGATGATGACAATGATGATGATGATGTTTGAGTCTGGAAACCCTCCCATACTGTCAAAGCATGTGTCTAGTCTAACCATGAAAAATTTCACACCATCCTGACACATACATAAAAAATTTCATCGTTGGCCCCAAGTAGCACATTAATTAATCTATAGTTATGGTTCTTGTTGCTTTATTTGTTAGTGACAGACATGTTTGACAATGAAGATGACGATGAATTAGTTCATAAATATTATGATGATGAGTATGACAATGATGATGATGACAATGATGATGACGATGATGATGATGATGGTGATGTTGATGATGTTGATGATGATGTTGATGATGTTTATGTTGATGATGATGATGACAACGATGATTATGATGATGAAGATGGTGATCACCATGTTGATCTCATATGAAATGATGAAGAAGATGATGACGATGATGCTGATGATGTTGATGATGTTGTTGATGATGACGATGATGATGACGACGACGATGACGACGACGACGATGATTTTTGAGTCTAGAAACCCTCCCACACTGTCAATGCATTTGTCTAGTCTCACCATGCCAAATTTCACACCATCCCGACACCTACATAAAAAATTTCATCGTTGGCCCCATGTAGCACATTAATTAATTTATAGGTATAGTTTTTGTTTCTCGATTTGTTAGTGATGGACATGTTTGACAATGAAGATGACCATGAATTATTTCATGGATATTATGATGATGAGGATGATGAGGATGATGAAGATGATGATGATGATGTTGATGACGATGATGTTGATGATGATGTTGATGATGTTGATGATGATGTTGATGTTGATGATGATGATGATGATGACGACGACGACGATGATGAATATGGTGATGACCATGTTGATCTCATATGAAATGATGGTGATGACGATGGCGATGATGATGATGATGACGCTGATGATGATGTTGATGATGACAACAATGATGACGAGGACAACAATGATGACTATGATGATGATGATGTTAATGATGCTACTGATGATGATGACACTGATGATGTTGTTGATGACGGTGATGACAACGATGATGACGAAGATGAAGACGACGACAACGACGATGATGATGATGAAGTTTGAGTCTGGAAACCATCCCACACTGTCAATGCATGTGTCTAGTCTAACCATGCCAAATTTCACACCATCCCAACACATACATAAAAAATTCATCGTTGGCCCCATATAGCACATTAATTAATTGATAGGTATGGTTTTTGTTGCTCAATTTGTTAGTGACGGACATGTTTGACAATGAATATAACGATGAATTGTTTCATGAATATTATGATGATGAGGATGGTGATGATGATGATGATGATGATGATGACAATGATGATGATGATGATGATTATGATGATGATGTTGATAAAGATGATGTTGATAATGTTGATAATGATGCTGATGTTGATGATGATGACAACGATGATGACGATGACGATGGTGATGGTGATCACCTTGTTGATCTCATATGAAATGATGAAGACGATGATGATGATGACAATGACACTGATTATGATGTTGATGATGATGACGACGATGAAAATGATGATGATGATGATGATGATGATGATTTTTGAGTCTAGAAACCCTCCCACATCCTCAATGCATGTGTCTAGTCTAACCATGGCAAATTTCACACCAAGCTGACACATAAATAAAAAAATCATCATTGGCCTCACATAGCACATGATGATGATGATGATGATGATAAAGATGGTGGAATTAAGTATTGAAAAAGAAAATTCCAAATAATATTAGCTGCAAAGACATTGAACATCAAATTAAAATTGATAAGATTTAACTTACTAGTAGGTGGAAGCACATTGTTCACAAAAATAAATATTGTTTTCTCTGCACCTACATTTATTCTCTTGCGTATCATATGCACAAACTATCCCACTATAAAATATGCTAGAATCATATATCTACAAATCCAAAATGATCATTTTCTATTTAACTACAATCAAATGAATCATATATTTCTATCTTCAATTTGATGAAATTAATTGATTTTACAAATCAAATTATATAATAATATTCAAATATTTGGATACTTGTCATGGATTATTTTATCCTCGTCTTTTCTCCTATATGTAAATATATGATCTCATTAATGTTAGTTAGTCTTTTTAAAACAAATAAGATAAAATAATATTTCTAATTAAACAGTTACCCTTCAATAGACTTCATCATATTCTTCATCCAAGTCATCATTCAAATCATCATCCAAATCATCATCTGTATCATTAGATCCAGAGTCAACATTGTAAGGATTGGCCATATAATCAGAGTCATCTAAGTCAGTTACGATCATCATGTCATCGCCGATATAATCTTCATGGGAATTCCCTCCTACATCATTTGATTCAACTAATTCTTGGACATCTTCTTCTGGATCATCATGATCATATAAATCATGTTGATCATGCTCTTCATCATCGTCTTCTTCTTCCATATCCTCTTCATTACCTTCCTATAGGTTATACTTTACTGACCTTCCCCTTGGATCATGTCTCACAACAAATGACCAACCCGCTTTACCTGAAACCTCTGAGTAAAATATCTGTTCACATTGGCTTGGAAGAACATAGGGATCCGTTCTTGGCTCAAACAACCTTGTATTTACCATGGTAAATCCATTATCATGTTCAATAATAGTTCTATCGGGTTCATGTTGATTCAATCGTAACCTGTACCATTTGAAAACAAACAGAACTACCTTGAAGGATTTAAATTCACACTGAAGAATATCTTCCAAATACCCATAGTATCAATTTTCTGAGAGTTCTGGATGTATTTCACTTCTAGATGAAACATTGGTCACCTCAAAGACTTTAGATATCCCACAATCTGATGTTTTCTTTGTTTCATCCATTTTTTTTATGTGATATCTACAACCATTGTAGACCATAGTCTTATGGTGTTTTATCTACAACAAGAAATACACAAAAATATTACACAATGATTCAATATTTATGATTAAGTGCATGTTTATGCAACCATACAGGGAAAAGAACAACATGTAGATCAAAATGTAATTTGCAAAAAAAAATAATTAGAGTGGTTGATTAATATTCTTGCTTGCTTATCTTTTAAACCATACGCTAAATCGATTTCCCTTTGTGTAAGATTTGTATCTCCATTGCAATGTGTTTCTTTTACCAATGAAGCCACACCTTCCCATGGTATTCCATGACCTGATTGTTTGCATCGTTCAATCCATACTTTCATCCAGTCAAGATTGTTTGTGATGTATAAATGAATTGCATTCCAGTCTCGACCAACTACTTGATGACAATAAACATTAAAATTCAAGACATACGTAAATTTATTGAACAAAGTATACTTTAATTGATGCAATAAATTGAATATGAAAATAGAATATGTACAATATATATACATAAAATTCAATAATCAAATGTATTATATTAATTAACATCCACTAGCTAATAATTACCTTTCACCTTCCTCGATATACCTTCCCCTTCAGGTACTCCCCTTCAAAATTGTTATTGGAGTCCAGATCACAAATGCAACGTAAATTGAGCTTTGACACTAAATTAGGAATACATTCACTAACATACAACATGTTTTGGTATACCATATATCCCTCCATCATAGAACCCTCAACACATGATCGTTTTCTAACCAAACCATTCATAAATTTCAAGTGACTCTCAACCATCCACATGGACCTTGAGTGCACAGGTCCACATAATTTAATCTCCTCAACTTGGTGTATGAGGTAGTGTTCCTGTGCATTGAAAAATTATGAAGCTAGATGCTTCTTCATTTCACACATGAGACGGGGAATTTCTCTCCTCTAGTACTTTATATCTTCTTTATGGATTTATTTAGATGACAACCATCTACAAGTGACAAAAGCAATAACGATATTTCACAAAAAAAACATTAAATTACATAACATGAATTAGTGCACATAAAACAAATATAAATTATCTGAAGAATTAAAGAAACACTAAGCACATGCAAATAATCGCTAGTTACCTCTTGTATTTCCAAAGATTATATATAACTTGTTTGACATTGTTGTCAAAGTTGTCTGAGAGAGAGAGAGGTAGAACATACTGTATCAATATACAAACCACATCATTTTTTAAACAAAGAGTAGACAAACAAAATAACAAATTTATGCAATGGAATTAAAAAATAATAATTATATGGACATAACAATAATAATTACCTTCATGAACATGCACCAATCATGCATTTTGACCCCCGCAAAATCATCTTTATTTGTTACAAAATTACTTTTCTTCTCCGTAAACATCCATGGAATTGAGTTTATATTAATTTGGTCTCCGTTGCTTTGAAATTGAATGACGTCTTTCATTGCATGGTTTCCTTCTTGAATGTCTTTGCAAACTTTCACAATTTTTTCTTTCTCGCTTCTTAGATCCAATAGTCACCATAATGTTTCAGTCACATTCTTTCCAATATGCATTGTATCAAACATATGAGCAATTTGTAGGTGGTCATCGTAGTGCAACCTGCTGAATTGTATAGGATAACTTTTCATTCCTTGTGGAATCCCATTAATTTATCCATGATCACGATGAACATCATGAATATTAGTTTATAAATAAACTATAGAAATAAATTATGGCCACTATAGTAAACAACACACAATAAAAAAAATCATAACAATTCATATGCGATGATCCATACGTACCAACTTGACGATTTCTATTATATTGCATCTTCCAAACGTGAGGTTCCATTCTCCGTGGTTTTAATGCAGTCTCTTGTTTCCCATTGAAAATATTTTTTTGGTTGTTCTATACCTGTGATTCTTAGAGAGGAAGTGCCTATACTCATCAAACACCTCCTTTCCTAATATTTTTGAGCGACGAGATTTGATCTTAGGACCACAAACTGGACATGCAAATTTTCCCTTTGTCTAAAGGCCTACAATATATAGATATGGAATATATATGTCAATTATAATTATAAATAAACTATATTAACTAATTCATATAATTGAATGCAATTAAAGTGGAACTTAAAAATACAAACCACAAAAATGGGTTAACCTTGGGGAATCATGTATTGTCCATACAACCATTGCATGGAATTGAAATTTTCTTTGTCGTATTGGTCTAGATACGTCATACATACTGATTCCATTCTGTAACTTTACTATCTCATCTATAAGAGGTTCAATATATACATTCATATCTTTGACTTGGAACTTACCTGATTGATTTGAATTACATATCAAATATATAATTATGAGAACCATTAAGATATATAAACCATGCACAAGAGTAAAATAAAATATATATATATGACATTAGGAAACAAAATATGAAAAATGAGATGCCACAACTACATTAAAAATAAAACAGCTGTAGACACAATATACTTGGAATAATCATCGACAACATTATGTGCTCCCTCTTTATTGACAACCATGGAGGAATGTTATTATTGATAACAAAAATAGGCCACACTGTGTAAATGGATCTCATTTGTGAAAATGGATTAACACCATCTGCTGCCAAATAAATCCTAAGCTTATGGGGTTCTTCTTTAAAGTGAGGCCAATTTTCCACCATATCTCTAAATATAGAACCATCTATAGGCATTCGAATAACATCATCTTGACTTCTATTACTGGCATGGTAATCCATAAATTACGCTATGTTATTGCACCTGAATAGTCATTGCAAACATGGAATGATGGGAATATAACGAATAGCCTTGCGAGACACATTTTTTGTTACTTGATCTATTCGATATCTACTTATATGACATTCCAGACATTCTGTTGCAAATTCATGCTGATTATAATATATAACATGGTCATCGGGGCATGCATGAATTGCTTCATAATGCATTCCAATCTCTTTCATGATGGAATATAAATCTCGATATGTGCGAGGTAAAATATTTGATGGTGGTAAAAAAAATTCAGCTATCAAGCTACATCAAATAAAAATAAAAATAGAGTTAATATAATATATAAATAATATTAATGAAACACACTTCATCCATATTAATTTGAATTATGAATTAACAATACAATTATTAGAGGAATAAAGATAAAATCTATCACGATCGTATATATGTGATGGATTATTTTACATACCTTAACATCTGTGTGATTGATATGTTTGAAAGACCATTCATAACCTTCAAGTTCATTATCAAACAATATAGCAAAGAGGAGATTTGTTTTGGAGCCTTCATAAAGGGGTTCGTATGCCTTCTCAAGAAGCGGTATATCATGAACATCATCGAAGTCATCAATATTTTCATTATCATTGTCATCGTCATCATCCATTATAACATTAAATGAATCATGGATCAATGTATTTTCACCATCATCGTAAACTATGTTATCAGTATGATCATCTTCTTCAATATGATCATTTACTTGTTCTCCATTAAGCATAGGTGCTCCATGTTCCTCTGCTACTTGTTCTGAAAGAACTTCCTCTGGAGGATATGTTGTAGGATGTGTTTCCTTTATAATTACATGAATACATCAATATATATAAGTTAATATAGGAAATATTAAAATAATACATACATTTACCAAAGCAAAAAATATAAAAAAACTTTATAATTCTAAACTTACAAATGGACGATATTCATTCCCCCCCTCAGCATGTCCATGTTCCCTACAATTTTTTGTGGTTGTTGCAATCAATATTATTCTCCTCTTAAAGCCCTTGCATTAACTACATGGACAATAACATTTCCCATCACCCCTTCTTTTCGCTGCATCCCATAGTCTAGCAAGAAATTGTCGATTTTGTTCGTTTGGATCAGGAATATTGTTATTTGAAATTTTGTCACAAAATTCGTGAATGAAGACTATTGACAAATCTTAAAAAATCAAGGTCCACACATTAATATTTTTGCAAATAGTGGTTTGTCAAAGAATAAAAAAAATTCCGCAAACTGTTTGTCGAAGAAAAAAATAATTCCGCAAACCATTCGTCGAAGAATAAAACAATTTCTCAAACCGTCCGTCAAGGAATAAATAACTTTCACAAACCGTTCGTCGATTCTATAGAAAACATGTCAGAATGTTTCTGTAATTTTTATATTTTCAAATTAAACTGTCGTTGATTATTCAACCATTTACCGTTGCAAAAAATATTTAAACTATCGTCGCAAATCTGACGGTTGTACATCGCAAATCCGATGAGCTTATGGTCGCTTAACCGACGACACAAATCATCGCAAATACAACTTCATAGGTGTCAGAGATCTGATGATGCTTGAATATGAAAAAACAAATCCGACAAATAGTACTCGTCATCATTGTAATCCGACAAAAAAGTACTTTTCTTTGGATGTCGTCAGATTTTCTCATTGGATTTTGGGTTCAAAGCCTGTTGTGATTGGTTCCAACAAGATGTACCTCATATTTTGATTAGAAATTTATTTGGTGTAAAGTTTTTCATCAGACCCTTCCAAGACACCATAGATTGTGATGTGCCTCCCCTTGAATTCTAAGAATTACTTGAAGTAAATGATTAGTAATAATAGAGTGATCCATATTATGCTAACAACATGCTTACCATGTTTTGAAATTCAACAAAACCTCTCAACTTACTTCTATTTCCATTTATTTTTCTCATCCTACTACCTATTAGCAGGATAGTTTGCACAAACGTCTCTCTCCCCCTTTATTTTTACTTAGACCCACTGCTATAAAGATCATATATCCAAAACATGCCAACCCCATTCCTATTTAATTATTTCACCCTAATCCAACATACAATTCTTGATATCCATTACAATAATTAGTAATTCTCCCTTTCATGATCTCTATTAGTTCCTTTTTCCCTTAGCTATATTTTTCTCAACAACTAAAACTATGAAATGCGATGTACATCTACCAATTTATATGAATAAATATCTAGTATTCCTATTTGAGGTAATGAACAATGAACACATATAGAATTGACAACTCTTCATACATCAATTGGTTGAGGATGCACTTTTACTCTTTAGGTAGTGGATGCAACATATCATAGGTATACATTTTTAGTTATCCATTTATTTGTGCATCACAATTATAATTATTAAAGTTGATCTCATAGGAATCTATGAACCAAGGCAAAGCTCACAATAAGATTACAAAAACAATTTTAATCAAAATATGATATGAAATAGTGCAATAATGATTTGCAGCTGTAAATGCTTTCATTAATCAAAAGTAAAAAAGGGTAATTAATCCAATGTAATACATTTTGACTATATAGTTGTCATTGATGTCTAAGATGTTCACAAATGACAAAGGAAGAACCATTGGATATGGTGGTAGAATGAAGGTCGCAGGTATCTAGAATAACAAAGGAATAACCCTGTTACAGGTTGCAAGGTGAATGACAAATGAATAACCCTATAGCAAGTTGAATGGCTAAAGATTGATCATCCAATGTTTTTGTTGAAAGTACTGTCACAGAGGATGTTCGTAAATAAATTGTGTAGATCTGCAAAAGTCATGGGAGATTCAAACTCAATCTGAAATCAACGATTAGGAAGCATCCCGCACTAGATCTGACGGTGAAGATCAAGTATACATAAGTTAGGTGGAAAAGCCAAAGTTCCACATTAGTTCTAGGATGGACGAGCAGGGAGCGATTCGCACTAGATCTAATGGTGAAGATCAAGTTTACATGGTTAGGAAGAATACCGCACAAGATCCGACGGTTAGGAAGCATCCCACAAATGATAGGCAGAAAAGACAAATTTCCGCAAAAGATCAGGATCAGGCGGTCAGGGGTAAATCCGTAAGGAAATGAACGGTTCAGGAAAATGCGGAAACAAAGTTGTGGAAGAAAATTGCAGAAGTCCAAAATAGGAAAGTGTGATTCTGCATCCTGCATCCCGCAATCCACAAGATCAATGGTCAGGAAAGACTTTGCAAAATATCAACGATGCAGAATAAAAATTATGGAAAGGAGCTTGCGGAAAGCTGAAATGTTACGTTTCTGCATCCCGCATCCCTCAATATGGAAATATCGGATGGTTGAAGTTAGTTCCACTAAAACAGATCGACGGTGTGAAAGGAAAATTGTGGAAAGAAGCTTGGGGAAAGAATCTTGCAGAAAGGAGCTTGTGGAAAGGAACCTGCAAAAAGAAGCTTGCAGAAAGGAGTTTGTGGAAAGGAAAAAGCGGACAGTCAACATCCTGCATCTAGCATCCCACAATATAGAGATCGATGGTCAGGAAAATGACTAAGGAAGATCAATGATGGGGAATCATTGATGAGGAAATATTGGTGCAGAAAGACGATTTTGAGGCCGAAATAGATGGTTAGATTGATGGTCCATATTGAATTAGATATACAATCAATGAATCTGATTGGATCAGGAAGTTGATCCTATGGAAAGAATTTTGGTAGTGGGGAAGCACTTGCAAACATTGGACAGTGATGCGGAAATGGTTTCCAAGCTGCAGAAATGATTTCTGAGGTGTAGGATCAATGGAAGAATGTGAAAGGACATTCTGGAAGGTGTGATCATTAGATCTGAAAGGGAGAAATAGTGAAAGGTGTGTCTATTTAGTTCTAAGAGACGCAACTGTTGAAAGAAGCTTAAAACATAGAGAAGTATTTAAGAAACGACCTGAGTAAGAAGGAAGATGTCTTTGCAATTCGATTTCATGACCAGAATCAGAGACCAGTGGGTGTTACAGAATTCAGTGGGAGAGAAATTGTGAGAAAGATATCAAAGTGGCAGGGTGGTGCTAGGGCAGGCCATAGGTCTGCAAGGGGTCAAATCCTCCTTCCAGTCATAGCTAGAGAACAAGGTGTTGTAGCATCCTTGTCTGTTGTAGCAGGCAAAAAACCATAAGGGAGTTGTAGCATCCTAGTATGTAGTTGCATGAAAAATATAGGGTGTGTTTTGCATCCTTTCTGTTGCAGCTGATAAACAATTTTGTAAATTCATCTTATTAATGAGTTTTTGTTGGTGGTTTTCTCTTTTCAGGTTTCCAAGATAAAATGTTTTTTTATTGTTTATTTTGTGTATTTTAAAGTACAAACTGACAATATTGATTCACACCCCCTCTCAATATTGTGGGATAAACCAAAAATTGGTATCAGAGTAGGTTCCTTCACAACAGTTTAACCATTGGAAGGAAGATCCCATCCAAAAAGCACAATAGATCAACAAGAATGTTTGGCCACTAACAAACCTCCACTATTTACCGGAGAAAATTACGCTTACTGGAGTGTAAGGATGAGGTGTCATTTGATGTCCCTAGGATGGAAGGTTTGGGAAGAAACCCAACAATATCATAAAATAGGAAACGAATACCCTACAGATAAAATTGAATTAGGTGAATATGAAGGTAAAGCCAAAGCCTTAAACTCAATCTTAAGTGGTTTAGCAAACTCAGTATTCACTAAAGTGATGCAATGCACATCTTCCAAACAAGCATGGGACACGTTGAAAATTATCTATGAAGGAGAATCTAAGGTCAAAGAATATAAACTCCAAACATATAAAGGTCAATTTGAAATCCTTAAAATGAAAGAAGAAGAGAATATTGGTGAATACCTTCTTTGTGTAGATTAAGTTGTTAATGTGATCAGAGGCATTGGAGGAAAATTAAAAGAGAAGGAAGTAGTAAGCAAGGTACTAAGAACATTACCAATGAGATATGATCGAAAGGTATCCACCTTAGAATAATGAGATGATATTAAAAAGGTAACAATAGATGAGATACATGGAATCCTCACTGCTTATGAGATGAGAACAGGACAAAATGGATCTTCAAGAAAAGAAGCATCTTTTAAGCCTCCTTAAAAAATCAATCAGAAAACCCAAATGATGAGGAATCCTTTTTCATTAATAAACTTGAGAGAGGAACTGGAAAATACAATGGGAAGTTACCCTTAAAGTGTTTTAATTGTGGAAGGATTGGACATTTTTCCTCTAAATGCACCTACACTAAACAAGATGAAAATGAAGAAAAGGAAACTTCAAAGTTCAAAATGCGTAAATCATGACACAATAAAAAACACCATGGAAAAAAAATTGCTTACACCATGGAAGATAGTGAAGATTAAGATGGAAGTGAAGTTGAAGAAACTGAAGTTTTATTCATGGGACTAGATACTCAAGCCTCAAATAGTGACTCAGATATGGAAGGAGAAGTAGACCTAAGAGCTGAACTTGTTAGCTCCCTTGAAGAACTTGAGAAATGTAGGAAAAAGAACAGTCAATCAAATATTCTTATCGGTCAGTTGGAATCTCAACTCCTAGATGCCAAAAAGGTTGAGGAGAAACTAAACCTATAACTCAAAAGAAGAATACAAGAGTCTGAAAATCTTGCAGAAGAAATCATGCAATTAGAGAGAAAGCTTGATGAAGGATCTATCAAATCAAAGTTTGATCATAGCTCAAGGATTCTAGATGACATTCTGAGTAGCCAAATACCATTAGGTGATAGGTCTGGTTTGGTGTTCATTAAAGAAAAGAAGCCAGAGAGTTTTCCTATCACAAATAAAAAAGGAAGTAAGAAAAGCTATGATGAAGTACTAAAGACTCCAGATAAAAAGGAAAGAAGCAAGAAATATGGCTTAATTTATCAAGATAAAAATAGAAATAATCTAGCACCTAAGAGACCAAATAGATATCTACAGATCTTTTTAGGTCTCTGCTTTGCTTGTAATAATTTTGGTCATAAAGCCTTAAATTTATAACTGAAAGAAAGGTTTCTGAATTCAAGAAGAAGTCATCAAGTAATGAGTCGAAAGGAAATAAGATTTTTTTACATTACTTCAAAAATATTACATAGAATGTTATAAAGGTAATAACCATGGACATATGGAAAGAGATTGTAAACTGAAGACACATACAAGGAATATTGTTGAAATCAAACCTCAAAACACCAAACAAAAGAAGCATTGGAAATAGAAGGAAGAAATGGAAATTTCCATGATTGCTTTATGTGCAACTGAAAGCCAAAACTTATGGCACTTAAACAGTGGTTATTCAAAACATATGACCAAGGACTCAAGCAAATTCATAACACTAAAGGATAATAAGGGAAAAATCACTTTTGGAGAAAATATGTCTTCCAAAATAATCGGTAAAGGAACATCTGTTCTCAACATCAAGATCAAAGTAGAAAATGTTTTTCTAGTTGAAAACCTCAAGCCAAATATTCTCAGTGTAAGTAAAACATGCGACCAAGGACACATTTGTATCTTTGACTCAGAAAAATGTGAAATCAAGAAAGGTCATTGGTATTGCTATGAGAAATGCAAACAATCTATACATCTTGGAAAATGAAAACCAAAGTTACTTAAGTATGGTAGATGAAAGTTGGTTATGGCACGTAAGGTTGGGACATTTAAGTTTTGACGATCTTGCAAAAATAAGAACAAAGGAACTTGTAAGGGTTCCAGCAAAAATTGTAGTTCCTCTAAACTCTGTATGTAAACATTGTCAACATGGGAAACAAACCAAAGTCAGTTTTAAAATAAAAGAACATATGACCTCACACCCTTTGGAAATAATACACACAGACCTCTGTGGACCAACCAGAACTAAAAACCTGGAAGGAGATCACTATTTCATGTTGCTCATTGATGATTACACAAGGATGACATTTTCAGGATTATTAATCCTCCCTTGGTCAAATGTCTATTAGATTAATTATTTCCCAACTTAGGAAACTTAATTAAATATTTGGGTCGACTAGTACAATTGGGTCCACTTGGCCTAATGGGGCCACATGTACTAGTCACTGAAGTGTGGGGAAAACTACTAGAGTTTATATTCCACTTACTGCATGTGCATGCATCATTTTGGGTGCCTCCTAGACCAATCCCTACATTTTAGGAGCCACTGGGAGTCCCAGAACCAACCTACTTCAGTTAGTTGGAGTTAGTACTAGTTAGTCTCAGTTAGCCCTCAGTTACTTTAAGTTAGTTCTCAAACAGTTAGCTAGCACATGTATTTCATGGATAATGCATGTATGCATGTGGAGTAGGCGCCTTTTCCCACCTAACACACTCAGTGGCACTGAGTTAACTAGTTGTCATTGTTCATTAGAGTTGGTTGGACATCCAGGAGTTGATTTTGGACTCCGATATTGATTAGGAGACCATGAGTTAGAGATTTAGTTAGATACAGGCATATCCACTTGGGAGATTTGAATTCATACACCATGCATTTGAATTCTTCCTATGTAAACTATTGTAACACCAGATATTATTATTGTGAATGATATAGTAAATTCATGAGCAATACTTGTCTAATTCTTGTGTGGTTTGTTTTGTTCATTTTGTATCTTGATTCTCCATCTATTTTCTACAAACATTATTAGAACTCTCTTCTTGAAGAACTAAATGGAATTCAAATTCTAATATAAATTAGAGCCTTCTTAGGCAAGTTCCATGCTTTTTTCTCCCCATTGAACATTAGAAGCAGTTGGGTTTCCACAGAAGTCCCCTACGAAAATTTGATAATTTGATAGCTCTAGATTTATTCAGAGTAATGGAGAGGGCATGATGGACCCTGAAAAAATGTTCATGACAGGAGGAAAAGCATGATTCTAACAGTTCATATGTTTTAGTGTGTTATTGCAATGAAATTGACAGGTGCTACGTAGATTATGAGAAGTATTTGTAGTCTTCTAGCTAGAGCAATTATGAGTTCTCAAACTCTTGAACCAGGGATCCTCACAACTTCCAATTATCTTGATTGGAGGATTGATATGCAGCTAGCCTTGCACAAGCATGGATGCCATAGGATCATACATGGATGGGAGGCTGAGCCTCATCAGCCGGTAGAGTGGAACAAGTTCCTAAACCATTGTGATGAAGAGTTCGGGTACTTATGTACTTATATTTATAGAGATCTCCTCTTCCATCTAGAAGGATTGAGGACTCCCAGAGAATCCTGGAAGAATCTTGATAGCTTTTTTAACAAATAATATGAGCTTTGGGGACACATTCTGGAGAATGAGTTGGTATCTTTACATCCAAGTAGTTTTGAGACTATTGAGCAATGCTTCACTAAATTCAAGTCTTTAGTACTCTAGTGCAGATTGTGTGGAATACAGCGAAAGGGTGAGCAAAATGTCCTTTCCATACTCATCAAACTAGGGCCTGATTATTCTATGTTTGTTTCCATATTTCATTCCAAGATGGAAAGCTTTCCTAATTGGAAGGTTCCTTCATTAGATTCTTTTTCTGAGTCCTTAATCAAACAGAAAGACAAATTGATGAGAATGGGAGTCATGAAGACATACAAAGATCAAGCTCTTCTAGTTTGTGATTCTTCCAAAGCAATTAGAGGAAATTTTGGGTCTAAAATGGGCCTCCTAATAAAAATAATAAAATAATAGTTAAAATAATAAAATAATAGTTATTAATTTTGGAGGAAGAATGAAAAAACTACTTTTTGTGTTCGTATTTTTGACATATCTCCCTGTGTTTTTACTCAAATTCTGAGTGGGAGAGCTTGTTGGATGCATAATTTAATTCCACATCCAACAAGTACCCACATTGCATACTTTTGACGGACCCTGCTACCCCAAACACAAGAAATACTTGAAAAATGGGATGATGACATTATCATCACAATTTTGCAGGTATTTCTTGTTTTTGGGGTAGATAATTCCATCAAAAGTATGCAGTGTGGGTACTCGTTGAATGTGGAATTAAATTCCACATCCAACAAGCTCTCCCACTTGGAATTTGAGTAAAAACACAGGGAGATATGCCGAAAATATGAACAAAAAAAGTAGTTTTCTTTTATGACAAATATGTCAATTCAACCATTATGGTTGACTCATTTTATTGAAATTCTATTGGTTCTTGAATTCCAACTCACAAAATTTATTGTTGGCACGTTTTCTTATAAGGCCCATTTTAGACCCCAAATTTCCTCTAATGACAAGCAAAGGGGAAGTCAAGGAAGAAAGAGCCAAAGGTAGCTGATTCGAAGCCTAAACAAAATCAGCAAGCTTCTGAAAGGGCCTCCAGCTCTAAGAATAAGAAATTTGAAAAGAAGTTATGTCCTTATTGTGAAAAGGGGTACCATCTTGAAGATCATTGTATGAGGAAATAAACTGATGAAATTTCAACTATTCTCAAGTAGCATAACATTGCTTCCCCAAGAGCAAAGATGCATGATGAAGAACTAGAGACAAAAGATACCTAGAGGTGTCATGATTTGAAAGCAACAATCTCTCCATCCTCAACATAAATAATAGATTCTGGAGCTTCCAATGACATGGTTGCTTCCAAATAATCCTTCTCTACTCTTTCACTGACAAAGGGGGATAACATTCACATGGGAGATGATTCCCAGATTCCAGCAGAAGGAAGGGGCTCAGTGAGAGAAAAGCATGGTGAGTTCAAGAATGTCTTATATGTGCTCTCCCTTGCTGCTAACTTGTTTTCTGTTTACCAGATGACACATATAGGCTTTCCCAAGAGAGTTACATTCAATTCAGAATCAGTTGAGATTACAGAAAAAGCCACTGGAAATATTGTAGTGAAAGGTATTGCAAATCACTCTACCAAAGTTTATGAGTTCTCACATTTCTTACATGTTTCTCCTCCGACAACTTTATTGTCTCATGCTAACAACACCAACAAGATTTGGCATGAGAGATTTGGCCATCTCAATTTCAAATATCTGAAGCAACTCAACAATGATAAAATGGTTGAAGGTTTTCTCTCCATCCAAAATTTCGATGGAGTATGTGCTGGTTGCTTGGTAGGTAAGCATACAGAAAAGAAGTATGATGTTGGGAAGGCAAACAGATCCGCCTCTATACTTGATTTGATACACAGTGATGTAGCAGGACCTATGTCGACAAACTCCATTAATGGTTGCAGGTACATCCTCACTTTTATTGACGACTGTTCACGGTACTGTTAGATCTACTTCATGAAACAAAAATCAGAAGTTTTTGATACTTTTGAAGTTTTTAAAGCTATGGTTGAGAACAGTTTCAATAAGAAGATAAAGTCAATAAGATTCGATAAGGGAGGATAATACATCAAAGGATATTTTTAGAGTTTCTGTGAATTAGAGGGGATTTGAATGGAACACTTAGTTCCATACACACCACACCAAAATGGTGTGGCTGAGAGGAAGAATAGATCACTGAAAGAGATGGAAACTTTCCTTCTCCATGCCAAGCATCTACCTCCTTCTCTTTGGATTGAAGCAGTAAAATATGCTTCATATTTGCAAAATAGGGTTCCCCATAAGTCAGTGGTTGGGGTGACTCCATTCAAAGCACTGCATGGGTATAAGCCCAATGTCTCTCATCTGAGAGTTTTTGGTTCCAAAGATTGGGCTAGAATACCACTTGACAAGACGAAGGACTTCCAAGCCCAAAGTAGTGAATGCATTATGCTGGGATATGCAGAAGATGCAAAAGCTTACAAAATGATGGAGGTTTCTACTAGAAGATTCTTCATTGAAAGAAGTGTCCAGTTTGAAGAAGATTAGCTGCATGATACGACTCCAACAACACAGGAAGGTATAACCATTTCTCTAGCTATTTTTGATAATGATGATGATGTGCTACAAGTTTTAGATTCAAATGAAGAAGATCACATTCATCATGATCTTGTTATTGATACTGAATCTCAAGAGATTCTAGATCCAGATCGAGTACCTATTCATAATCATAATCCTAAGCCCATATGGGCCAAAAATATTATTGATGTAGTTGGAAATGGTGCTAGAGATCCAAAAGACAGAAGAAGAACAAGGTCCCACTATCAAAATGAGCATGCTGCACTATCTCTCATAGATTCGCTCTCTATAGTATGGTGCAACAAAGTTCTAGGTTAGTGCTACTTGATGATGGCGAATGATCAGCTACATGGCCCACATAAGCAAAAAATTGATCATTTCCTACCTTCACCATCTAGAAGAGACAAACATAATCATCAGTTCAGAAGTACATTGAGAGGCCCACTGATGGACCATGCTGCTGCATAGAGCTGCAATTTTGCGGTAGTGTTTTTGCTCAAGTTATTTTTTTAAGGAGGAATCTTCTTTCTTCTAAAGATAGCTTGCATATTGCTATTTTCCTGCTTATTTTTTAGGGGGGGGGTTTCCCATGAGGTGTTCCCCTGTTTCCTCAGTTGTATTAAGCAACATTTTTTATCATCTTTTAGATTGTATTTGGGTGACCTATGGTCTTGTTACCAGGGACCACAATTGTCCAAGTTAGAATTCAGGGGGGGTGTTAGGATTATTAATCCTCCATTGGTCAAATGTCTATCAGATTAACTATTTCCTAACTTAGGAACCTTAATTAAATATTTGGGTCCACTAGTACAATTGGGTCCACTTGGCCTAATGGGGCCACATGTACCAGTCACTGAAGTGTGGGGAACACTTATATAGGTTAACTTCCACTTACTGCATGTGCATGAATTAGTTTGCATGCATCCTAGACCAATCCCTACATTTTAGGAGCCACTGGGAGTCTTGACACCAACCTACTTCAATTAGTTGGAGTTAGTACTAGTTAGTCTTAGTTAGACCTCAGTTACTTTCAGTTAGTTCTCAAATAGTTAGCTAGTGCATGTATTGCATGGATAATGCATGGATGCATGTGGAGTGGGCACCTTTTCCCACCTAACACACTCAGCTGCACTTTGTTAACTAGTTGTCACTATTTGTTAGAGTTGGTTGGACATCTGGGTGTTGATTTTGGACTCCGATGTTGATTGGGAGACCATGAGTTATAGATTCAGTTAGATACAATCATATCCACTTGTGAGATTCGAATTCATATCCCATGCATTCAAATTCTTCCTATTTAAACTATTATAACACCAGATCTTATTATTGTGAATGATACTGTAACTTCTTGAGCAATACTTGTCTGATTCCTGTGTGGTTTGTTTTGTTAAGTTTGTATCTTCATTCTCCATCCATTTTATGCAAAAATTATTAGAACTCTTTGCTTGAAGATCTAAATGGAATTCAAATTCTAATAGACATGGGTGGCATTCCTAAAAGAAAAATCAGAAGCCTTTGGAAATTTTAAAATCTTCACGACAATGGCTGAAAATGAGTCTGGTATGAAAATCAAGTGTCTTAGATAAGATAATGGGGGAGAATTTACTTCTAATGAGTTTAATGAATTCTGTGAAGATAATGGAATTAAGAGAAATTTTTCAGCTGCAAAAACTCCTTAGCAGTATGGGGTTGTTGAAAGGAAAAACAGAACAGTCCAAGAAGCTGCCAGAACAATGCTTAATGAAGCAAAACTGTCAGATTCGTTTTGGAGAGAAGCTGTATACACAGTTGTATACACACTTAATAGAGGGAAACTTAGACTAAATAAGGATAAGACGCCCTACAAATTGTGGCATGGAAGACCAGCCTCAATCAAATATTTTAAAGTATTTGGCAGCAATTGTTACATCAAAAGAAACGAGGATGACCTTGGAAAGTTCGACTCCAAGACTGATGAAGGAATATTTTTAGGATACTCATCCACCAAAAAGGAATATAGGTGCTACAATAACAGGTTACATAAAATTGTAGAAAGTGATGATGTGAAAGTAGATGATATAAAACCAAGGAAAGAGAAAAATATTGACAGCATTGAAAATACATGTGATGAAAAAATAAAAGACTCGCAAAAAGACAAGAGCATTTATAATGAGGAAGAAGACAAAGAGAATGAAGATACACAGGAAGATAATGAAGACTTCCCTAGACCTGACACTAAAACTCCTTCTAGAAGGATACAAAAGGATCATCCTGAGTCATAGATCATGGGTGATAAAAATGCTGGGGTCAAAACAAGAAGACAACTACCAGATGTATAACAAGACCTACTCTCAATAGTGGAACCTAAGAGCTTTTCAGAAGCCAGCAAAAGTGATGAATGGGTCAAATCCATGAATGAAGAACTAGATTAGATTGAGAAAAATGAGAGCTGGGAACTTGTCCCAAGACCTGAAGATAAGAACATTGTAGGAACCAAATGGATTCAATCAAGATGGACAAGTAATAAGGAACAAAGCAATATTGGTCTGCAAGGGGTATGCCCAAGTAGAAGGTATTGATTTTGGAGAAACCTATGCTCCTTTAGCTCGACTTGAAGCAATCAAAATGTTTTTAACATTGTCATGCCATAACAACTTCAAAGTATATCAAATGGATGTCAAGTTTGCATTCCTAAATGGAAAACTAGAAGAATAAGTATATATTGAACAACCTGAAGGGTTTCTCTTGTTAGAGAACATAGACTATGTTTGTAAACTGAAGAAGGCTCTCTACGGTCTTAAACAAGCTCCAAGAGCATGGTTTTCAAGACTAGACAATTACTTAAAACATCAAGGTTTTAAAAGAGGAGCCACTGAAATTAATATTTACCTAAAGATCGAAGATAAAAATATGATAATTGTTGTTGTTTATGTGGATGATATCATATTTGGGAGAAATCGTCAAATCCCAAGTGTATATTTTGCCTTTGAAATGAAGAAAGAATTCGAAATGTCAATGTTGGGTGAATTAACATTCTTCTTGGGATTACAATTCTACCAAACAGACGAAGGAATTTTCATATCTCAAACTAAGTACATCAAAGATATGTTGAATTTTTTTGAAATGGGAGATTCCAAACCTGTTAGTACACCTATGGTCACTGGTTGCAACTTAAGTAAGGATGATGAATCTGTGGAAGTAGATCATACCATGTTTAGATCCATGATTGGCATTCTGCTATATGTGACAGCCACAAGACCAGATGTGATGCAAACTGTTGGATTGGTAGCTAGATTTCAGTAATCTCCTAAAGAAACACATGTAACAATAGTAAAAAATATTTTCAAATATCTAAAAGGTACTATGGAGTATGGTTTATTCTATCCAAAAGGACAAGACTTTACCTTGGAGGCATTTACTGATGCAGATTGGGCAGGAAGTGTTGACAATCGAAAGAGTACTAGTGGAGCAACATTTTTCCTAGGAAATTATTTAGTATCATTGTCAAGTAAAAAACAATCGTCCATTTCACTCTCTACAGTAGAAGCAGAATATATTGTTTCCGCCTCATGTTGCACTCATGTTATTTGGATGAGATAAACCCTAGAATATCTACTTGTAAAATATGAACATCCAATAGTGATCAAATGTGATAACACTAGTGCTATAAATATGTCTAAAAATCCTATCATGCATTCTAAGACAAAACATATACCAATCAAGTATCACTATCTAAGAGAACAAGTATCTCAAAAAGCTTTCAAATTAGAATACATTGACACAAAAGAACAGATTGCTGACATTTTCACCAAACCACTACCTAAGGAATCCTTTGAGAGTCTTAGTCAGAAAATGGGAGTAATTATGTTACAAAAGTACAAAGAGGATAAAGCTCAATCTCAAGGGGAGAATTGCTGACAAGGGGAGCTGTCAGACATAAAGGTTCCTTTGTCATTATTGTCAAAGGGGGAGAATGTGTAGAGGTTGCCATCAATGCCAAAGGGGGATATTGTTGACTACATAGTATTAATTCTTGCACATGATCTAGGAACTAGGAATCAAATCATCAAAGAATAATTGACAAAATACTCATGAATTAGCAATAATTGGAACACCCAATAGGTTTCCTCTCTGTATATTATATAAACAATAAAGGATTACAATTCCATGCATAGCAATGGCTTAACTCAATGAGTGAGTCTAGCTTAACTGACTCTTTGCCATGTAATACCACTCAGTTAACCACTTGACAAAAAACCTTAATTGACTCACCAATCCTAACTGAAGTTGGAGTGCAATAAATGACTTAATCTCAACTGAAGGAGATCAAACACATGTCATAGCAACCAACCATCAAGTTCTAGTACTGCATGACTCCAATAAACCTTGATGAGGTTAACTGAAGCTGAACTGACCATCAGAAGTTGGTGAAGGCGCCTAGTTCACTCCAGTTCATTAAATAATAATAAAATAATCAATAAATAATGATTAAATATTATATTTAATGCATGGAGGCGCCTTAACTGACTGTAACTGATTGGTTGAACTGAAAGTAACCACCAGTTAGCATGCAGGTGCATTAATGTCACACAGATCACCCCTGGAGTGCTCCAGTTAGCCTCCTTGACTGTAGGGAAGGCTAAGTTAGCCTCCTTGACTGTAGGAAGGTGTGAAGATGACTGGGATGATGGTAATTAATGCTCCACTGATGTCAATTAAATTTAGGATAGTGGTTTAACTAGGCCAATTTGACCGAAAGAGTGTGTATGATGGTAAATGTCTCCAACACCCCCCCTTAAGCTATACTCAGGAAGATTTAGAAAACATATGTGCATAAAAATGCTAGGGCCCTAGAAACTAAGGCCATAGGTCACCTTGTACAATAAAGCAACTGAAACAATGCTCAAAACAAACTAAGTGAGGAAAAGAGGGAAAACCCAGTGGGAACAAAACCCCCCCTCAAGCTGAACACTGAAAGTAGTCTGGATCACCCTGATGAACTCACCCCCAACAGTGAACGGAGGTAAGTGAAATTCTTTTCTGAAAATATCTTGGTGAAGATGTCTGGAGGAATCTTCCACTTTGGAAAAATAACAATGCACTCAACTGGATCAGAAACATAAACAGCTGCACGGTGAAAACTGGACCCATGTAGAGCAACTGAAATCATCTGAAGAGAGAGCAAAGGTTCTTGAGGATTTGAACCATGTGTGGAACACTCAAGAAACTGATATGTTGCAGCCTTGAACAGCAAACCATGACTGGTAAATTCAGCCCCAAATCTTAGGAGCAAGTGTCCATGCGGATGCAGAATGTCTTCCTCTTTACTAGTTATGCGAGGAGATGATTTTGTGACCAAAGGTAGAGAATCCCTGGGACTCTGGAGAGCGAATGCTTGAGATTCATAATCTGATATAGATTTAGAACACTAGTGCAAAATGAGAGATTAGTGACCAGGAGACCAAAATTTTTGGTCACCACATTTTTTTTCAAGGGATAAATGACCAAAATTGATAAATTTAAGTGGGCTAACTAAAAAAGACCAAGATAAATGACCACTTTTGGTCACGGGATAAAACTAAACTAAAAAAGACCAAGATAAATGACCAAATTTAGTCACGGGATATCTTGACTAAAAATGACCACATAACAATTGGTCATTTATTTGGTCATTTTTAGTTGTGGATCAGTTCAGCAATGGAAAATTACAATTTTG
>LPNX010215578.1:63927-85393 GCA_001517045.1 Pseudotsuga menziesii | reverse complement strand
AATATTCTATTTTTGTTTTGTTTACAAACCAAGTTCATTTCTAGCCATTTGAATATGCTTTGGTTTACTTAGGCCTACTTGACCTCCAAGTTTAGTTTGTTTCGATTAGTCTATTTTTTTGCAACGCATTTATTTACGCTTGGTATTTAGAATAGTGTGTTTTCTTTGCTCTTGTGAATTCATAGTTAATTAATCAGATTAAATTACATAAATGGAAGTAGTTAGTTTGCTTGCATAGAAATAACATAGTTTTATTATTCAAAGTACTTAGTTTACAAGTTACATAGCTTAGATCCTTAGTAGTCAGCTGCAATTGAATTCTTAGATAGATCTTTCATCCTACATAAATAGAATAGATTCATAGTTTGCTTAAAGTGGTTTTTTTTCTGTTAGTTAACTGTTTTTAGGACAAGCATTGCTTTCCTATAATGGTTGCTTCTTTTATTGCAATTAGGCTAGGGTAGTTTAAGCCTTCATTTCTGCACATATAGTGTTTGCATCTCACAAGCTACCTTCACAAGTTGACAATTAAGCGTTAAATCGGATAGTGCATATTTTACCCAATAGGGTTTCGTAAAAGCTCATTTACTCTGTCTTAGCTTCATTTGATAATTTTGTTTGGTCGGAGGTCGATCGAGGGCCGAGCTCTACTCTCTAATATTATTTCTCTGGTTTTACAGTGTTAATGTATTTGGATTGGAAGTGAACTCTACTCCATTCTTACATCGTTAATGGCATTGTCTAGTTCTTCTGAGGTAATTGATTCCAAAGGCTTCCCCAACCGTCTACCTTACAACGTCAGAGCTTGGACGAGCTTTCCAATTCTTATACCATGCACTGAGTCTATCTCGATAGGTGAGTAAGGCTTGGTATTTATCTCTACATTTTAAAATTTGTTTACAGCGGTTGTTTTTCCAAAATTACTAAAATGTTTTTGGTGGCTGCATGCTACGAAGGGATAAGGGTACTCCGAAGGAGATGACCCGGACCTCAATGCCAAATGCCAAGGTAAGGCTTTATCCAAGATTTAAAATATGTGCATTTCATTTTGTTTTAACCTTTTAACCATAACAGTGACTATAACTTGCAAAAATGTGCAAGATGAAGGCGTTGGAGAGGGAGGCGACAGGGTCACCTCATCCCATGCCTACATTTCCAAATGCCTAGGTAACGTATCCCTGGTTTAATTTTTTTTCTTTCAATTTCTTTAAAGGTTGTGACCCATGTTGACCCAACCAATTCTTGTTTGCAGGTTATTCTGGGAAGTGGTCATGAGGTTCCAAAGGGTAGCCTCATCAAATTAAAGATAAGTGGTTTTTTCAGTTTTAAAATTCGTAATTGGTTTTATCAAAACCTTCTCGGGTCCGTGTCAACTCTTTAGCCATTATCATGGCACTTTAATGTAATGTAATGTTTAGGTTTTTACCCTGGCAGTGTTTGGGTTCCCTT
Organism: Pseudotsuga menziesii; assembly: GCA_001517045.1. Taxonomy (NCBI): domain Eukaryota; kingdom Viridiplantae; phylum Streptophyta; class Pinopsida; order Pinales; family Pinaceae; genus Pseudotsuga; species Pseudotsuga menziesii. The sequence goes on along the minus strand of LPNX010215578.1, from coordinate 83,944 downwards.
AACGAGTCTTATTCCTATAGTGTTTAATTTTTATGATTTAATTTACTATGGAAGCCATCGGAGATGGTCTTACAACCACTCTTTAATATTGTGTGTTTATGTGTGTTAATTTAAAAGAGATAAGTGATGTCTTAGACTGTGTAAATTCCATTATCCTTTTGTATTTCCTGTATACATAAATACATATTGTTTGTGTTGACCAACCGATTTCCATCGTTGATGGTCTTACGGCCGTGAGGATAGTGGTTATTAAATGAAATGTTGTTTGTTTGATAAAAAGTGTGGTAACGAATCTCGTCTATATCATGGATGTAAATTTTGTGCAAATCAATGGTAGCCATAAATGGGCTTACGACCATCTTATACATGTTTGTAATGCTTTGTAAGATTTATTACACCCCATAGGGTCTGTGAATTTTTAAAACGTGAATCATCGTTTGTAATGTGGTGGCGGCCATTTGACAACCATAATAATTAATTGTTGCAATCTGTAATATAGTTTGATGGTTACATCTGCGATTCTATTTGCATTTGGTTTATCTTTGTTTATTAGCATACTGTAATTTAATTAGTTTCTTTTAAGAGATTCAGTCTCATTATCTCTGTAGTGTATTTTAAATCTTGAGTATACTTGATCGAGGCTCTTCCTCGGTATAAATTTGGGGTAGCCACATTGTGGACTTACGACCAAATAATTATAGCGCTTGTTGCTTTATTTGAATACGAACCATATGATCTGTAATATCTTAACAGAAGTTAAGATCTTTATGTGTTAATACTCGGATGTCGATGATAGCAATACCAATATTGTGACTAAGCTTTCAATGCCATGAATGTAGTTGTGAAAGCTAGCATATCAGAGAGTAAAAGATTTTATTTTTTTTCCTTATTATGTTGCACATGATTTATGGATGTTTAATGAAATAATATCTTTGATTAGTATGTTTGGTTTCACCAAAACTAGAACGAACATCAATTTCATAGTTGTATTATTATAAAACTATGATTTATTTTATCATAGGAATCTTAAGTAATTACTTTAAAGAGATTTGATTCCACGGCCTCTGTAATCCTACTAAGTGGATTAAGGGATCTATTTAGGAGTTAATTTGATTATTTCTGCATATGTAAACATATGATAGCATCATTTTATTTTCAGGCTTAGTTATGTAAACCTTGTTTGGTTCGACTAATTTAATTTAGATCCTAGGAGTTGTATAATGTTAATATTATTTAAGTATGATCCATTCACATATATATTTAATAATACATATCTATACTATGAACAAGGATTAGAGATTCAGTTGAAATTTAATTTTGTAAATATAGACTAAGGAAAGATTTAGGAAAAATCGATACAACAGGAAATATATGGTTAAATGTAGGAATACATGATACAATTTAGAAATAGATGATTTCAAATACATTATGTGCAGAATTCACATTTCGACAGGAATCATAATTCTAAACATTCCTCATAGAAACATTAGGCTAATTGATACATACTAGGTTCTACATTAATATTCTTCAGATCTAGAATTCAAAACACATTATGCAAAAATTTAAACACAAATTATGAACCTGGAACCAACATTGGGAAAACAGAAGTGGAGAATCTATTCCTCCCAACCAACTCCCATAGCAGCCAAGTTACTTGCTCTAGAACCCCCAAGCCTGTTCACTGAACCAAAAGAGAAAAATACTTTAATGCGTCATCTCTTGCACTCACATATTTTAATCCTCGTCCAATGCTAGCCTCCTGCCACTCATTGACATACTAATATATAGTATTTTTCCTAGGACTTGGTAATTTACGAGCCTCCTGCTCTTTAGCACTCAACTAGGAGTTGTGACTTGATTTTTGGGGATGATGCCTCCTGCATATTGAGTTCTCACTCGGTGCCTTATTCCACATATCTTTTCCTCTTGTGGGTCATTAAACACTCTTTAACAGCTATATCCACTTTTGTCCCCCTTCAGCATATTTTATTAAATAAAAAAGTTTTATTCTTGACTTTTTTGTCAAAAATAATAAAATAATAAAAATATTATTCAAATTATTTTTCCATTAGGTTAATAATAAATTTTAATTCAAGGGGTATTACAGAGCGTTCATACAGGACATGGAAACAACGCAGACAAGGACCATGATGGAGCGCATGCGCATAGGAGAAGTGGGGATGTTGAACCAAAACACCCATAGAAGGAGCACCCCGCGCCATGACCGACAAAGAGCACGCAGACCAAGTGGTTAGGTGGAGGGCCCAAACAGTTGTGCGATGGACCAAAACAGTTGATGTCGACAAGGAGGATTGGCGTGATTGTGAAGCAAATGCGCACCCACCCTAACGACAAATATAAAAGGCAAAAGGAATTTTGTTGGAAGGCATGGAAGTGGGAGATAAAAAAAATCTAGTGAAGTTGTCAAGTGACTTGGGAGGCACTCCAATTAGTGAATCGCAACATAGAAGAAGTTCAACCAAACACTCATAAAACAAATTCTAGCATTGTGAAGGACGTTGGATTGCCTTACACCAATTCTCCAGAAGAGATTCCATGACAGTTCGACAACAACATCTGAGGGAAGCGCATGCCGAAAAGTCTTTGGATTTGGATTCCCATTGAGGGTTCATCTCGTCTCTTTTGTAAAGTTGTAAATTGGTGAGGACTCGTTGGGTAGCTCCCACTGCAAACTCTTCTTCTTTGGAAACTCCACTTGTTGTAATATTGTGATTTATATAAATTACAAAAGGGTTTTGTCGATTTTGAAACCCCACCTTTCATACTTGTGTTTATGTTCTTATTGTGATTCTTAACGAATTTGGATAACTCTAGAGGCTCGGCTAAAACCCTAACTAATAGGACAATGAACGAATACAAGTGTTAGAAACAAAAAATTCCACATGGTTTAGTCATAGTTTGTTGATGACTTGAACTAGCCTTTCCCTCAAGGCATTCCCGGGTAGTGTCACACACCCCAACTAGTCACCTAGTTGACAAAGGTGTCGTAGGGTTGTGACAGGTGGGATTAGAGCATTCACAACATGGATTTATTGAAATAAGTTCTCTTCGCCATTGCTTGTGAAGCAGGTGGCATCAAAGCATTTGTAGCATGGGGTTTAGCCAAGGAAGCAATACTTGTGAAGTAGGGGAAGCAATCACAACCTAGGAGTTTTGTTGTACAACAAGTGATCATAGAAAAGCATCCACAAAACTCATCAAGATAATGCTTGGTGGAAAGTGTGGTTGCACAATAGGAAAACACCAAGGCATGGATGATAATTTATTGCAGCAACCGAGAGAATGATTGCAAGAAAAGATAGAACCAAGGAAGGGAGGAATCCATTCACTCCTAAGAAGTTCTTTCGTGCAAAGAAGAAAGAGATTAATAAACATTTTGAAAAATCAAAGATTCTATGTTATTATTTTTAAAAGTCGGGACACTTTGCACGGGATTTCCATGTGAGGAAAAGAAAACAAGGAATAATTTATGCTTCTACCATTCTAGAAGAAACTTCCAAAGAAGATGCACCCTAAGAGAAAGAGATAAGGACGAAGTATTACCTCATCTCTTATTTTTTCTGATCTATCATCATGGGATAATATACATGGTTGATTGATAGTGGTGATTCCAAGCACATGTCAATATTCAAGGGTGCAATCTCCTACCTAAAAGAAAAATAGTTTGCATGCATGGTAGAATTGGGAGACAATTCCACATACTCAATCCAAGGAGTTGGATCCACGTCCTTCCAGCTAAGTTTGGGAGATGCACTACAAGTGGAGGACATCATTTATTTCCTGTATTGAAGAAGAAACTACTATTTGTTTCTATCCTTGAAGATAAAGGCTTTTGAATCATTTTCATGGAGAATCAAGCATACTTGTGGCTGAAGAATCGAAACATTGAGATTGTTGTTGCTATTGGAGTTCAAGAAGGAGGAATTTCCAAGGTCCCATGAAATATTATTTCATCCATGACACATCATACTATTAGTCCATGCAAGTTGTGGCATAGGAGGCTTGGACACCTCCACTTCAGAGAACTCCCTGGTTTGCAGTGAATGGTGAAAGGTATGCTTAGTTTTGATTTTCTACATGATGTTGTTTTTTAGGGTTGTGCTTTAAGAAATAATGTTAAAAATTTCAATTTCCTAGTAGCAGTACTAGATCTAAAGGCATCTTAGATTTAGTGCACTCATATGTGTCCAGACCCATGTCTTCCCCTTCCCTCAGTGGGCATCTTTAATATGTTTTATGCATTAATATTTTTTCCCGTAAGGCCTAGGTTTACTTCATGAAAGCCAAAAGTGAAACCTTCAGTAAATTTCAAGAATATTATGCCTTATTTTAGATTAAGACAAGTAGGCATATATATGCCCTATGGTCTAATAATGGTGGAGAATTTGAATCAAGTGATTTTAATGAGTTTTGTAGTGATGTAGGGATATGTGGACAATTAATAGTTCCTTACAACCCACAACATAATGGGATTATAGAGAGAAAGAACAGAACTATTTGTGAGGATGAAAAAGCCATGTTACATGATCAAGATCTATCTTCTTATCTGTGGGAAAGGCCATTAATATAGAAGTGTGAATACATAACATAAGTCTGCATGCATTCCTTGATGATAAAACACCTGAATAGGTGTTCACTGGTGAGAAATCAAACATTGCACAGCTTCAGATATTTCAATGTCCTGTGTATATTCAGATACCAAAATAAAAAAGAGCCACGATGGAACCTTCTGGAAAGAAGGGAACTTTTGTGGGCTACAGTGAGACCTTCAAAGCATTCATAATATGTTTACCTGGTGAGAGCCATGAATGAGGTTAGTCAGGATGTGAATTTCCATGATGAGGCAACAGTCAAGCGGTTAGAAGGGATTAAATGTGATCTAGAGACAGAGGAATTTGAGGCTCCTACATCAGACTCAGATCATGATGATGATTCTTCCCCTTCTGATGTTCAAAGGGAGAATCTAGTAGAGCATGCAGAGCTACCTGCCATTGATGAACCAATTGAATTGGTTGATGAGCCTCTCACAAATAGGAGCTCAACACGGTGTTGAGATGTATTGAGAGATGTTGAGAAGCATGGAGCACTAATGGGAACTTCCAGAGTGCAAGTAGCCTGATAGGTATTCAGGATATGTTGCATTAATGAGAAACATCAGTGACTCAAATCCTTCATCATATGAAGAGGTTACATAGAAACAAATGTAAAAAGATGCTATGACAAGGGAATATCATTCTATTCTGAAGAATGATGTTTGGGATATTGTTCCCAGACCTGAGAGGAAGTCAATTGTAACTTCCAAATGGCTTTACAAGATAAATCATGCTGCAGATGGTAGTGTGTATGTACAAGCACAAATCTAGGTTTGCTTCTTGTGGCTTTTCTCAGAAATAGGGCATTTATTATGACGAGAATTTTGTTCTAGTGGCCATGTATATGTAACAAACCCAAAACAATACAACAAAACTTTCTAATCAATCAAATAAAACACAAACAATTATAAGGGAGGTTAGAGTCACGTACTTGAAGACAATGCCAAAAAAATACTTGGATAATCAATTCCTCCCAACCATAGTAGAGGACTTAAAAACCACTACGATGCCAACTCCACTCCCAAGTTGGATCACCACCATGCAAACTAGAACAAAAAGTAAAATTCCATGCGACACTCTCTCTCAGAGTATGTAACAAGCTTCAACAAGTAAGCTTCCACATGACACTCTCTCTCAGAGTCCCTAACAAGCTACAACAAGTAAGCTTCCACATGACACTCTCTCTCAGAGTCCCTAACAAGCTACAACAAGTAAGCTTCCACATGACACTCTCTCTCAGAGCCCGTAACAAGCTCAATGATGGAATTATGAAAGGTAGAAACACTCAACACCTGCACTCACAAAAAAGTTTCTCCATGCACAACATGACGTCCTATACTATCCAAGTGCACCAATATATATAGCGTTTTCCCAGGTCTTATGCCATCCCAATCAAATCTCCAATCAATCCATAAATCCCTATGATTTAGGATCTTGTCTAGTTATTGAGTTTTAGATTGGATTTGATTGGTAAATATCTCTCTAGATTTCTTACACATGTTCTCTTGTGCCATGGCAGTGTCCCACGATGTAACTAATTTCTTCAAGTGTCTTTTGCTTTTATTAATAATAAAATAATAGTTTGTTGTGCAAAATGTCACTCACACCTCTTGTGAGTATCTCTTAGTTTTTAATTTACTTGTACAAAAATAATTGTTTTCAAAATTATTTTCATAATATTAAATAAATTAATATTGTCTTAGGGGTATTACATTACTCTCCCCCTTATTCTCAACACCGTCATTGGTGTTCTTTTATTCCGAGCTCTCTTTCTCATTCTGGAACATGGAGGGATATGCCTCCTACATTTTATCCTCCATTTCCCATGTTGCCTCCTCAGGGATAGAGTGCTTCCCTTACACTTTTAGTTTAATGATGGCTTAATTCCATAGCATACGTTCCTTCCTATCTAGGATGCGAAAAGGTTCGTCTGGAACTTGCCCTCAGGTTTTACCTGAATCACATTCGAGTCAATTATATGAGTAGAATTATATATATATATATATATATATATAACAAAGAAACATGAAATACATCGTGTACTTTTATAGTAGGGGGAAGCGCAAGCTGATAGGCTACCGACCCTATCTTATCTAGCACTTCGAAAGGTCCACAATACCTGGGTGCCAGCTTGGAACATCTTCTTAAACTCAAAGCACTCTTCTTCGACTTTACCTTTATATATACATGATCACCAATGTTGAACTCTCTTGGAGTTATTTTTAAATCCGCATAATGTTTCTACCATTCTTGAGCAACTTTTTAAATTTTGTTGCACTTCCTTGATAATCTCTATAGTATAATGCAATCAAGCATGCTTCAATGCCTACATGTTTTCTTATAACCATACTTTCTCCTCTTCCACATATAAGAAGATAAACATGTCAATCATTATCTTAGGATTCTAAACATTTTACATATCACCCCAAGCAGATATCGACATCTTACTAATATCGAGAACATGTTTATTATCTCTTCTTCATAACATTATGGGTTCTGACTACAACTTAGTTAAGCATTATTACAATGTTCGTTCAAATTACAGGTTATAAAACTTCACTGGTTATTACCACATTTAACCCTAATATATTGGGAGATAAAAAGCAAATATATCACTTTGCCTACCTTCAGACACAACTTCACTCTTCATGCTACTTAGTATAAATAAGGTACATTCAACTTTTTAAATTACATTGAATGATAATTTCACCTTTCAACTAAATGTATCTACATCGATTTATGTCAACTTTTCAATATCTATAATATACCCAAAGTATAAGTATTTACCCATGCCTTAAAAAATGTGTTTTCAACATTTATCCATTTTCCATTTATCTAATGTGAGAATTTACTAATAAAATGGATATGTCAAACTTTATGTGATTTGATGTACCAAATCAATACAAATAAATTACATGGTTTTATAATTTTTAAAGATAAACTGTCCCATTACATTGTGCAAAGGATACTTGAGCTAGTGCATCCCCTATTACCATCATTACAAGAGGGTTTTGATTTTGTGTGACTAGCTTCCGATTTGCATATTCTTGCATGATTTTAAGCCTATAATATATTTATTACAAACCTGTAATTGAATTTTACAAATCCATTCCCTTAGTTTGTGTGAATTTGGAAAGGTCCCACTGTGTTTGGAATTGATCAAGTCAATCCTAGTTTTTCAACTCTAGCACCTAGTTCCCAATTTTTTGATTTAGATCTTTGTGTTTGAGTTAATATTTACATAAATATGATTAAGGATATTATAGTGGTATCTAATCACTTTCCTCTACTCCTATGGAATGTAATCTCTCTGCTGGAGAAATATTGTATATCAAAACTCAAGTTGCATCTATGAGGCTTGTACCAGTAGTTGAAGATGTTGAGTTTGAGCAATCTGTAGAAGAAAGAATCCTCTATTTTGATGGAGGCATACCAAGAGTTGAGAATGATTACTTATATAATAATTCATATAGAGAAGAAATAATGTCTAATATTCCAATGGTTAATAAATACTTGGAAAAGGTGATAGATGTATGTGAAAACATGCCCCGGTGCTACTAGGAGTATCTAACATTGGTTAAGGATATTTGTGCATCTGTGACTTTCAAGAATTATGTCTATATCATGTATGGATTTTGGCCTCAAAATGTTGATGAGTATTCTTTCAAGAGAAACATACCATCCATAGAAGAACCAAGTTGTTCCACCTCTCTGAGTAAAGACTATGAATAAGGAACCAAAGGTGAAGATTCATCAAAGTCAGTTGCGTCTTCAAGAATTACGAGATTATCTGGTTTCTCTTCAAGCAAAGGTTCCAAAAATTTTGATTTGAGCACCACTCAATATGGAGAATTCTCAAGTTTACTAGAGGAGAATGGAAATGAAGCAGAAGCATAGATCCATGAGGTGGAGCGCAAGTCACTGCCAAGCGACTACATGAGAGAAGAAAGTTGTGTAGAAGAAGATGAATAGGCACCATGCATAGTTGAAGACCTAGCATCCAATCATAAGGTTTCTACCACTATGGGAGGTTAATTCGCTACCATATTCTTTGTGGATTATTTCCATATCACTGCTAAGGATATTGGTTCATTTGATTATGGAGATACATCTTTTGGATCAAATCCAAAAGAAGAATATTAATCAGATTTAGAGTTGCCACTTGAGCTTCATAATGAAGTAGAAGACAATCCCAAACCACTTGGGTGTGAAACAGAGAGTTTTGTGGAAGAGAAAGACACCATAGTTCCCCCACATGACGATGAAACACCAAGGTATGATTTAATTTCTGATTTTTGCAAAGATCACATTTCGTTGTAACCCTTAGAGTTACCCCCACTTCATACCATGGAAGTGATTTTGTAAACGATTATAATGTTGACTTGTGTGTTGAGAAAAAGATACATGTTGTGGATCCATGCCACAAGCAAGATGATCTTATGTGTCAGCCATTGGAAGGATAAAATTTTGGTGGAGGATATTCTTTGTGAGCCACATTATTTGAGTGGGTCACTGAAGGAGGATCGGGAGAAGCTTATGGAAACCACGAGAAAATTTGTTGACACCAATGCCTTGGTGACAAAATGTTGTTAGAAATATTATGGAGGAGAGTTGGAAGGAGAAGCCTTTTTGGAAGAGTTCATAGCACTCAAAGAATTAGTGATCAAGATGAAGGAGAGTTACATGAACTTACTTTTAGATAGAGAAGAGCTCCTCATGGTGGCTTAAATGTACCATTGTGCACTCAAGAAGGAAGAAGAAGAGTATGAAAGGATACATAATGAATAGGAGTTTGCATGTGATTATTTGAAGAGCACCCACTGAAGCTCTCCAATAGTCAAGGTTGAAGAATGATTAACTTCAAAAGGAGTTGAATATATCACAACCTCCATCCTATAGGGAAAATGATCATGTGCACATGGTATGGGATGTAATTTTTAAACATGTGCAAAGAAGAAAAGCATACATATTATTTTAAGCAAAATGGATATTACACCATTGCAGTCACACATAAACATAGAGATTTAACCTAGAAACCCTTACCTAAAAAAACCAACAAACCTTGGAGCCTCACCTCTTATTTTCTCATTATCATTATGAATCCTCACAATAAAAAATATAGGTATTCAACAACATCCAATACCCTAATCTGTTAACCTGTATTAGAAAATAGCCTCCAATTCCTTAACCTGGATTGTAGCAGGGATTTCTCCCTACTACAGGGGCAGGAATGGCTCCCTTCTGTCTATAGAACAGAAGGGTAGGTTCCTGCTAGTGGTAAATGTAGAAAATAAAAGCGTAATGTAAATGGACAGAACAGTAAACTAAGCAAAGAACAGAAAATATAGAAGCATTAGTGAACCCCTCTGCAAACACGAGTTAGGGTTCCACCTCTAAAGACCTGCAAGCAAAGACTAAGCTACAGTAAAACCTACAAAACAATGTTAAGCATAAAACCTGCAAACGAAAACAAGGGTTAGAAAGAAAATACAACTAAGAAACAAATAAACAAGACATGAAAGACAAGCTATTCCTTCTCTAGTGGAAATGGGCCACCATGCCCTAGCTTGCGGAAGCACTCCTCTCTCTTGGAGGGGGAGCAATGTCTCAATGGGAATGGAGGAGAGGGAGTGTGGGTGGCTTGAGAGGAAAAATGTGTCTCAAGGCATCCATAGGTAGCATAATAGTATGCAAGGGCCGATCATATACAATTGATGTTACAATGATGGTTGCCTCCATGTGAAGTTGAATACAATGTTGATCTGGTACATTGGACCCATGGAATTCTTATGGAATGCTATATCTTCATGAATAATAGTCTACTAGATCTGGAATGGTAAATAGTTGTACATAGCTGATTGGACTCACTGGTACAGGTATGTTGTATCCATCATAAAGGTATATCGAAGCACTTTTGGGGCTTCTAATCACTATCTCCAACGCAACCCAAAAATCACAAGGGACATAACCTGTTTAGGTCCCTCGAGTAGACTCATCAATGTGCTAGAGTCAGGTGACATCCGGGATCTTCGACCAACTATCGTGCAGACCAAACCCTGTATGAATCTCAACGGTGCGATGATGTAGTTGGAATCGAGCACGTGAGAAACAACCATCCTAAGAGGTACTAAGGACTCCTCTCAAGTGATCCAAGGAACTCATCAATGATGTTAATGAAACCAAGATACAGGGACCTCTGGATCTATCCTCTGGAATATGTGTGTTGACATCGATAGAGGGAGACATGCCCCTAGTCAAGGCAATGACGTTTCCTTGACCAGGAGTGCGAGGGAGATGAAATTTTGTGAAGCAATCTGCGGATTGACTCACTGAATTGTGGGGGGGGAAGGGGAGGGAAAGATTTGAACAGAGGCAGGGGGAGTGCGGGAGACTCAAACTTCCTTTATTTAGAGTATGATGGCAGGGCAGACCAGGCAGCAAATGAAACTTAACTCATGGGAATGGGATCATAGCTGTAATACCAGGGATGTCACTGCAGATGGGAAATACTTGGAGGAGGTAGACACTCTTGATATTGATGGGATCCAAGGAAGACATATTGCATAGTACTCTGAACAAAGGTGACCCAATGTGGGAATCCTGCCAAACTATTTTTAATGGGGTGGTGTCTAGGGACATCGTTGTGGTACGATATCATGGATTTTTGGCGATCCTGAGAAAGTAAATGCTTGATGGTGATTTCAATTTTAGAGAGTCTGAAAGCATGAAGAAAACTCCAGTGGGGGATCTTTTTTGTTGGTAGTCTCCTGTGCCCGAAAAAGGATAAAAGTATACATAGGAGAGCTCACCCATCCTATGAGGGATGAGAGACTTCTTTACCGTTGGTAGTCCAATCAAGACGGAAAAGGTTAAACCTATACTGACTGGACAGTCATTCAAATACTTTTACGAGCATGAACGAAACCAAGTTTGCTCAGCAATCTTTTCTTGTTGAGAAGGCTAGAAAAGAGCTTAAAGACAACCGGTGGTGAGCTTTTTCGTAAAGTGCGGCCCCTCTGCCTGAGAAAGCATAAAAGTTTGTAGAGGGGAACAGTCTTGGCTTGAGTGTGCCAAGGAGGTCCTTTTCAATTGATGCTCTACATGGTTCACAAAAGGAGGTAAAGGAGACGATGTAGACGCCCTTTCCTATACTTTAGCAAGCGGAAAAGGAAGCAGTTGCGCTCAACGATATTTTCATTATTTTAAGGAGTTAGAAAAGAGCTTAAATGAAACTCCAATGTGGTCAACCGATTGTGGTGGCACATGCGGTGCCCCATGTCAGAATGGTGGACAGAGGTCCAAAGGTCATCCATGCAGTATGGACAAAGCAGAAGGCTCTCAAACATACCAATACAAGCATGGGATAGATCACGGCTGAGGCTTGCAAGTTGGTGCGGTAGAGGCACGCAAACTAAGGTGGCTCTCAAATAGAGGTCAAGAGAATGTGTGTGTGTGTTGTGGTGGACAGACTTGACAACATGTGATGTGAGTGCAAGTTTGGGGGCACTTTGATGCCAAATACATGTAAGAAAAATAAAGGGTTTTTTGGACAATGGTCTAGATGTCCGCATAAGGTGCGGTGGAAAAGAAAATTATAAATACAAAAATACAAGTAAAATTGCATTCCTTGACGGGTGGTGGCCCGAAAACTCGCATGAGTAGCAATCGAGAGATGTGATGCAAGTATAGGTCCATAGACACTCGCATCGTCATATCATGGCTAGTGAATCAAGGTGACTTGTGGGAAACGGTCCCAAAATTGATTTATTAAACATGAGACGATGGTCTCATAAAGAGAATAGAAATTTGGGTCTGGAGATGTGAGAGGTGCCTCGAACTGGTTCCAGGAGACTTTGGATTAGCCGTTGAAAAATGTTAAAAAACAAGAAAAGAAAATGAAGCAACTCATTGGTGATGTTAAGCATAAAATATCTTGAGGTAGATCCCATTGCGTGGATTCTTCAAGAGTTGTCTGTTTGATTCAGTGAAGAGGTATGCCCCCTTGCCAAGACAAAGGTCATTGGCAAGGCAAGGTGAAGGAATCTGGTCTTTTATGGGAAGAACCGATTCCACACTATGGTTTGAAGGGAATGGGGTAAAACTAGATGTGGTCTTACAGATCTCTCCATCATCACGTAAGTGGTGCTAGGATAGATCAGGTGGATCTTCCACGACCAATGAGACGGAAGGGAAACTGGTGCTAGAGACCATGTAAATGGTATTGGTTGTGGTTTTGGTGGCCTTGACCCCAGTCTCTGTTGGAGGAAGAGGGGCAGGCCTGGAGACAAGAGGAGTCTTTGATGGACCTGAAGGTAGGTGCAACATCATCTCAATTGGCTTGACATGAGTTAACACATCCTGGGGCCTTAGAGGTGGGTTAGGTGGTTCAAGGTACCACATAGGATCTCCCAGTGTGAAATCCCGTAGATTGCAGGTTTCCAAGATAGACTTACTCATGATATTGGATGGTTGGAAAAGGAAAAGGAAAAGGATCATGTTGAGCAGGAATGAACCCCAATGTTTCCCTGGTAACTGTGGTTGTGGCTGTGGTTGGGGTTGCGGCTGCGGATGGAGCTGCAACTATAGATGGTGCATGTCATCCCATGGGTATTCTGTGGTGGTCAGAGCTTCAAGTATCTCCTCATCATTACAGAAGAAATGAAGAGACAGGTCTGATGGACCGTCATTGGAGGTGGAGATGAGTGGGTCGGTGGAACTAGACATCATGTAAATGTACATGGTGTCTAAAGAAGGAGGTGGTGGGTGAACTTCTTTGATCAAGGTGATCTCAGACTCAAGGGAATGTTGATGGAGGTCAGCGAGAGCCATTCAAAATTTGGGCAAGTCTTGGCAATGGTGGGAGTAATGTCCATACAAGCCGCAAAGGGCGCAAGCATGGTTTGTCCTTAATGCCTTGTTCTTGACTACTGGCATGGTTGGGAGTTCAACCACGGGGAGGTTTTTTGTTTGTATCCATGGCATCTAAATGCACATGGATCATTGGGATTTTAGGGCAATTCTGAGTTGGATGGCCTTGTTGTTCACAGACAACACAAGGTGGGACTTGTCGTGGTTCTGCAGTGGCTTTGGAATTCTTGCCTCTAGCCCTTTTTGGGTGGGGTGGGGTGTGTGCGGGTGCAGTTGTTGGCTTTTGTGGAGCAGGTGGAGGGTGAGACTCGACCGTGATGGGTTGTACCTGGGTTAAAACAACCTGGGGCATTGTTGGTTGAGTTGGTGTATCAAGATACCACACTGGGATTCCCAACGTAAAGTTGGGTAGGCTTAGGGTGGCCATGACTGGCTTGCTCATGACACTAGGTGGGGGAAAGAGGAAGGGAATTGTATGGACTGGGGATGAGCCCACATAAATCCTGGTTGGTTGCATGTGGGGGTGCGGTTGTGCATAATGCTGCTACTGCGGGTGATGTTGCGGCTGCGAATGATGTTGTGGTTGTGGTTGGGGCTGCGACTAATGTTTGGGTGTAGTGGTGCTAGATGAGACCATGCACAAGTTCACAGTTTAATTTTTTGTTGGTGGTGGAAACATGAACGGGAAAGGATCTATCATGGTGGTATTGGTAAACAACCCAGGGCCCACATTCAACAGTGGAGTGGCTAGTGTGTTTTCAACCATGGAGTTGATTGCGGGGATGACATTGGCATGTTTGTTTGTCCCTTGCAGCTCAATGGTGTTGATGGTAGGGATAATGTTGGTGGGTGCCGTTAACCCTTGGGGATCATGATAAGTGAGCTGGTCAACCGTCACAATCTTCCCTTCATGGGGGAACATCATGAGATGGAAGACAGTTGATGTCACCATGCGCATGGCATACATGTAACTCCTTTCGAGGAGGAGGTTGTAGTCTAGTTGAGTGTTGATGACTTCTATGTCGATCAGCACTATCTTCTTGGGTAATGTGATGGGGACATGGGGGAGGATTCCTTGGGCTTTAGTGGGATGTCCATCATAAGCCTACAGAGTTATGGAGGACTGTTGTAGAATTGGTGATCCAAGTTTCTACCAAACCAAGGTAGACATAATGCACATGGATGCCCCCTCATCCACTATGCACTGGTGCACAACCAAATTTTGGATGGACATTGGGATTTGGAAGGCGATAGTTGAGGGCATGTGCAGTTCCCCATTCTCTGTGTCAAAGGTGATCAACTTGGATTCAGAGGGGTCTACTCTCCCTAGGGTGGCTAGCAAGTCTTTCCGCTGCGTTGGGCACATTTTGAGTACCTCCAGATTGGACATAGCGGTTGGCATTTGGGCCAAATCATACACAATGCTATAGCTGACTGCAGCTCTAGCTGTGGCATTATTGGCAAATCTGCATATGGAGAAGCGTAGGAACGGGGGTAACTGAAGAGGCAAGTTGACTATCTTAAACATGGATGCTACTGATGATTTAGCAAGTTCAATGGTGGTACCGTACTGATTCCGTCTGGTTTGCAAGTTGACCTCTTCAGTCGTCATGGCTAGCAGGTAGTGAACACCTGTTTTGGCCATGGGAAGTGCGCCCGGAGCGTTGGGGTTCAGTTGGGGAGGGGGTGTGGTTGCCACCAATCCTTGGACTGGCAATGGGTTTTGAATCACCATGGGGGGAGGTCCTTGTGGTGTTGGGTTGGGCTGTGCTTGGTTGGTAGCGTTGGCATCCTATTGAACCTCATTTTGAATGGCTTGCTTAGCATGCCCCATGAGGGGACACTTGAATGTGTAGTGCCCATAGACCTCACAGAGTGTGCATGGTTGGTTTGTTCACAACGGGGTGTTGCGTCTTGGTGCATTTGGTCGTGGGGGGTTCTGGGCTAGCCGATTTTTCGCGGCATTGTTGGGAGGGTTCGGCTGTTGACCACCTCCCTGTGATTGATTACTACCTTGGTTACGAGGCTAGTTATTCCTAGCTTGCCCTTATTGATTGTTGGGGGCAAGCTAGTTGGGATGGATTTGTTGTGCCAACACTTGTCCCAACGGAGCGGGTGGAGGGAGGGCGGGGGCTTGAACTATTTGCACTAGCGATGCATGGTATATTTGTGGTGCTGGTGGTGCCACAAATGTGAGCATTTTCCCCACATACTGCTGTGTTGGCCAAGCCATGGCCTGAGTCTGCTGCGGTGGCATAGGTTGTGCATAGGAAGTTGTTGCTCCGAACTGGGACATCATTCTTGTGTAGTCCAGAGCTTGGTTCTGATAAGAAACACTAGCAGTGTTGCTTGGTTGTGGTGTAGTAGCAGGTGGTGTCGGTCGAGGTTGTGGTTGTTGGGAGACTGATCCTATGATGCCATCTGCAGCATGGGATGCCCCCAGTGCATCGCAGTAGGTGGTACTCGGACGGGAAGCATCTGGAATGACAATATACAAGTATCCAGACTGAGCATAGATAAGGTCAAATTGTTGGGCCTTCAGTATGGCCTCTTCTTTGGATTGAGGACGCTTGGATGCGATGTCCTTTGCTATGGGCAGGAGCAAGGTCTTAAGGAACCAATCCAAGAATATCCTATCATCAAGTTGGATTTTTCATAGGCTACGGCGTCGCCACCACTCATGGATATGGTCAGTTATATGAGTGGCAGTGCTTTGACGGCTGGATAGCAGGATCTCCACCCCCTCATCATATCTAATAGGGAGTTGGAAATACTATAGGAACATGAAGGCTAAGGAGTTGAAGTCCGGATACTTGGCTTGTGGCATCTCAATGTACCATTTGGCCGCAGCACCTATAAGGGTGCATTGGAATAGCCTCAGCCTGATGGAATCATCCATGATGCTGTTGGATGAGCACCATAGATGGAATGTCATTATGTGGTTTTGGGGACATTCCCCTGCTTTGCCTTCAAACTTGGGGATGCATAATGGAAGCTTAGTTGGCATTGAAGGCCAAAAAGCTTGATGGCGAATGGGGTCATTTGTTAATCTATCCAAATCAGGCAAGCTCAGATAAGCCATGAAAGGAAGATTTGATCCCAGGTTGATGTGGGATGGGGCTGCGATGGTGGTGGGGTGTGCAGGTGCATAGTGCATCTGCATAGCTCAAGGTGCTTACGGTGGCACTATTACATATGGGCCAATGCCCCCAAGTGTTGTGGGTGGGACAGTATGAGTGGTGGGGACATTGCCCCCATGTATGATAGTAGGGGCAATGTATGTGGATGGTCCATTGTCCCCCTGTGTGGCAGGAGGGATAGTGTGTGTGGAGGGGCCACTGCCCCCATGTGTTGCAAGTGGGCCAGCTTGGCTGGTCACTATAGGTGGTGGTAGTTGACTGATGACAGTCTGCATGACTATGCTTGGGCCACTTTCCAAGTTGTGGGTGACAGGTTGTGATGTGGACATGGGTCCACTTGCTATGGGTATGCCGGAAAATGGATCCGGATTTGTACTAGCCATGGGGCTTGATGGTGCAGTATGGAGGTCTAGCTCAGACTGATATGGATCTGAATTAGAATCAGAGGTTGTGTGGCCCTCTGATGGTGTGGGAGATCACTGAGAATGGCTTCGACGGTGTCGATTGAGTGTTCCAAATGGTGGTGGTTCACCTCTTAGGTGTGAGGGAGAACATGGAGGATCAATTGTGTTAGATTTTACCAAGGTAATGGGAATGATATTTGGACCCCAGTTTCAGTGGCTTCCTATTGGCTACAGGTGGTCACCTAGCCACCAATACTGCTAGAAGACAGCACTCAGCTTGTTCCTCACAGGTGTTTCTACTCAATCAGAAGGGTTTGTTTCCCATTTCACTTGGAAATTCCTCTCAGCGGCCAGCTACTTTGGGGTTCTTGTGGTACTCCTCACAATGAGTTTCTGGGCAAAGCCCAAGTACTTCCCATAGTTGAAGTAGTTAGGGACTTATGTCCTCAAAGACTACATATTGGTTTGTACTTAGTGTAAATTAGTAAATTTTAAGGCTTACTCAATGTCATGAACTGAGTTGGGTTAATTAGTTGGTATGGTGTATTTGTTTGTTTGTTTTTTCTAGTATTCGGTTGCTGCAAATGGTTTATGAATTCATCATGGTAGAGTTCATTTCATTGTGTATATATGCATGGAATAAAATTGTGAACAAATACAGTGATTAACCCTGAATGTTTGATGGCCTAACTAGATGTCTACCTCTCACTGATATTCCTCTTCAGCCAAGAGAAGGTGTTGGGATCTCAACACAATGGGACTAAGCCCATCCATAGATCCTCAGGTCACCTCCCAGATGCAAGGTTGGTCAACAGGGAGGACACTTAGCACCGTGAGAAGCCCTCCTTCTCTACCCCCTCTACCTTCCATGTCATTCAATTTTAGTGGTTTGGAACAATATTAGTGGAGTGCCTAGATCTACACAAGCTTGCCCTTCGTCATATCCCAGAATACCCCGGAAGGTGATGATTGGGTAGAGGAGGAAGGGGAAGAAAGACGGTTAGTTTTAGGTTGATTTTAGTTAGGCTAGGTTCATTTTATTAAGCCATTAACATTTACTTGGTATTTACACATTGTTTGTGAAAGAAATTGCAGAAAACAGAAACAAAAACTAAAATTGAAATGGTGTGCTAGACAGAGGGGGCTGAGCCACACTAACAGTCCTATGAAACTAAAATTTAACCTTTATTAAACTGAAATTGAAGTTCTGTTTGACAAGCCGCACATTTCTGATCAAATCAAGCGAGGGGGTCGCAATATTTTTTCAAAAACAGGCGAACGGGTTGTACAGAATGCAGAAATAGTCGCAGACTGAGTTTCTGGGTTGAATTCACACTTATCAAAGGATTAAGTGCGCCCTGGGTGCACCTATTTTCCCATTAAGTGCGCCCTCCCCACACTTTTGGCCCTGATAAGAGTGCCCTAGCCCGGATTTGGGGTTTTTTTGGGGGGCAGAGTCAGATCTGGCCTACAGTAACTTGTGTTGTGGCCAATCTGACTCGATTTTTCCTAGCAGAGGCTTCGGCAACACTAAAAATAGAAAATAAAGTGGATTTAACAGAAAATTTTTGAAAACTAGGGAAAAAAATTTAAAAAAAAAAACTTGAAAATTAAAAATTTGGACCAAGGATCCTGTGGGATCGACCTGGTATGGTCGACAGTTCTGTAGCAGGGATTTCTCCCTACTACAGGGGCAAGAATGGCTCCCTTCTGTCTATAGGACAAAAGGGTAGGTTCCTACTAGTGGTAAATGCAGAAAATAAAAACATAATGTAAATGGACAGAACAATAAACTAAGCAAAGAACAGAAAATATAGAAGCATTGGTGAACCCCTCTGCAAACACGGGTTAGGGTTCCACCTCCAAAGACCTACAAGCAAAGACTAAGCTACAGTAAAACCTGCAAAACAATGTTAAGCATAAAACCTGCAAATGAAAACAAGGGTTAGAAAGCAAATACAACTAAGAAACAAGTAAACAAGACATGAAACACAAGCTATAGCTTCTCTTGGATGGGGAGCAATGGCTGAATGGGAATGGAGGAGAGGGAGTGTGGGTGGCTTGAGAGGAAAAATGTGTCTCAAGGAATCCACGGGCAACATAACAGTATGCAAGGGAGAAGTGTTTTGAGAGTGACCCCCTAGCCTCCTTTTATAGCTTTTCCAAAGGGTTTTAGGGTTTTAAGACCTTGGTCAAGGCTTTAGCCCCTTTTTTTGGCTTTTAGCCCCTTTTGCCCTAACTTTAGCTCCTTTTAGGGTTTAAGCCCCTTTTTGAGGGCTTTAGCTCCTAGGAGGCTATTTTGGGCTCCTTTTTGGGGTTTTTAAGCCCTTTTCTTCATCCTTAGGCTATTTTGAGGGTTTGGGGGTCTAATGGAGGGGTGTGAGGATCATGAGACGGTGTCCTTGTGTGGTGTAGGCCATTGAGAGCTGAGTGGGGGATTTTTGGGTTAACAGGGATGAAGTTACATTTTTTTAGAAAATTCTCCTCAGAAACAGCACCGACATGTGCACCTCCCCTCCACATGCACATGCAAAGAATATAACATATACCCAACATGGGATAATTTGGATGTGATGGAGGAACCTCATGTGGAGGATAAACATGAGGAAGATGCATATTTGCAGGTGCTTGTGAAGAACCATGATGAAAACGATTTTGGCCAAGCACTTGTTGGGTTTGAGAATAAGGATGAAGAGTTCTTAGATATGGGTAAGGTAGTTGAGTACATTCCAATTGAATAAAAAATAAAAGGTGATTATCTATTCATGGATTGGGTAGATAAATATATCACTAAAATGGAGGACCAAGAATGCACAAGTCTTGTTCACATTTGTAAATAATTGTTTGAAATGCATGTGTTGAAAGAAAGAATCCATAAGTTGCTTATATGGAAAGACTCTTTCTATTTGAATAAGGAAGATGATCACATTTCATATGGATCAACAAAGAAATATGTTTAATCACTCATTAATTGGGTGAATATAGGCACAAT
>LPNX010215578.1:8629-63536 GCA_001517045.1 Pseudotsuga menziesii | reverse complement strand
TTTGATTTCCTACATGGAAAATAATTTGATTAATGGACTCAATACTCTCCTGCTTGGTGGGTTGAGAGTTTTCATGAGCCTTTTGGTGGAAACACTAAGTAGTTTAGAGGAGGGACTAGAAAAAACTTCCTTAATATGAGATTCATTTGGTACCTTCGGATCATCTTTGGTCTCAACTATTTTAGCTGGAGGAATCATGTAGTGGTATGTGGGATGTAGATACCTCTCAAGAGGAAATATATGCATAAGGTTAACTATTCTCCCAAAATTTAAATCCAATTTGGACAACACCATTTGATTCTATTGAAAGGAACATCTCCATGTTTCCATTATGACCATTCTGGATTTTTATGCATGAGAATTGGCTTGCTTAGCATAACTATGGAGTCACCATCTTACATGAGAAGATCATATATCAAGCACTTTGGTAATCTTGTGTTGATTCTCTTTTATTACATTTTTGTTCATGGTAGGATGTTGATAGAAGTGAACCTTTAGTTTGAAATCTATGTCATGGATTTGGGTAGATCAATCATTGTATATCAATTTGTCGAACATGAAGTTGTAAGGATAGAGATATTGAATTTTGGTCCTATGATTGAGAATGGTAAGGATGGTGCACCATGTAGAGATTAATTTTAATTCATAACATGTATGGCTTCCCAAGGAGGTAAAGAACTATCCTATGGGGATGAGGAATATAGGTTTCAAAGGAAGGGAAGTTTACCAATGCATTATTATTCCCACCCTAAATGTTTCAATAAGAGGTTTCCCATTATGCATGTTTTGTACAAGTTCAATCAAAACCTTGCTACACAATTAACCATGGATTATTTTGAAAGAAATTCCATTAATGAGTTGATGGTGAAGGATGTCAAATGAAATATTTCCAAAGGATTCATCTATGAAGGAGATGAAGTTCAAATTGTGTATGCAACAACTTGCAAAAGTTTGCGGAAAAGTGTCCAAATGTTCCATCATTCATATATTCCCTTGCTTGAGGACAAGTAAGTTTTGGGAGGGCATGACTATAATGCCCCCATTTTTGTGACATATGGATCATCCTATTAGCCATTCAGTACCTATGGTTCTAGGAGAAATATTCATTAAATCTTGGGATAAATTTTGGACAAGGCATTATTTATCTAGGAAATTTAATAACTATAATGCTGAAATGATTCTAGTTATTGTTATTTTTATAAATAAATTAATGTTTGGATAAGTATTGATGATTATGTGTGTAGGAGGCCTCATAATCGATAATAATTTAACCATAAGAATCTTGAAAATAAAGGAAGTTAGGAGAAAGCATCAAAAAGCAATGAAAAAGAATGAAACTAGATAAAGAAAGGAAAAGCTGGCAAAAGGAAGTAGAGCAAAAAAAGCAGTCCAAAGCAAAAAAGAAGTGGAAAAGCATAATAAAGTCATTAAACAAGAAAAGGAGGATGAAATAAGAAAATCAAGAAATAAAGAAATAAAATCAAGAAAATAAGGATAAAGCAGTAAAGTAGTAAAGCAAGATAAGGCAGGTAAAAAAGAAATCAAAAAAGAAAAGCTTTGGAAAATAGCAAGTTCAAAACTTGCTCATGAAGGTGCATTGCTCCAAGTATACTACAAAAGAAGTTATTCACACTATAAATACAACTAATTTTCTCCCTAATAACATATTTTGGTTATTTGAGTTTTGGTTTTGCAGTTCTCCAAGCCTTCAATTCGACTCAGCAGATGTGCCCCTAGTCACAACTGGGAGATGTGTCACTGCTACTTCTTCAGATAGCTGAATTTTTAGCTAGTGAGAGGTATGATGGAATAAATACATTATGATTGTGATTATTGCATGTCCTGAAGTTCAATCAAGCCAATTCAAAAGTCAGAAAGGAGAATTTTTAAGTCTCTACTTCAAATTCTATAGTTCTTCCACTTTCTCCAGTTCTATGAAATATGTCAAGTCCCTAATGTTTCTGAGAAGACTCTTTGATCCCATTCAATTTATATGTAATGATATGAATGTATATTATTATTTATGAACTCAATAAAATGTAGAAGTATGAATTTCCCACAATATTTTCATACCTTCACTAGATCTGCACCAATTTTAGCTCGTTTTCAATCATTTTACAAAATATCAACTTCCACTTAATCAAATTCAATTATATTGGTGCTTGAATATTTTTAAGACACTAGTGAACACATTCCATGCCTTACTTTGTAAATTCAATGGTCCCTAAGTTTGTTTGGGAATCCTTGAATTGAGAATAATTGATTTGTTCCGAAATTATCTTATGTTAGATTTTTATTATTTAAGCAATGTGATCTTAGGATCTTATTTGAGAGAATAACATGCACACCAATAATCACAAGAGACAAGAGACACAAAGAATTTTCCTCAAGGAAACCATAAAGGAGGAAACCCCGCAACTTCCTCAAAGATAGAATGAGCACCAGTAGCAAAAGTAAAACTCGAAAACATAAAGATGATCTCCAACAGCTTATCTCTCTCACTTGTGCTAGCACTTCCTCTCTCACTCATGTGCCCCATTTGAGTGAGTGTATATAACAAATAGAGAGGCTCACTCTCTATTTATACTAATTTCTAACTTGACAATTACTTACCAAGGCCTACATCTTTAGGAGAGTCTAATAACCCTAGTGCCGCACAACTATGGGGAATTTTCCCCCCAATCAACAAGGAGGGTTAACCTCAACTCAATTGTGGGAACTATTTCCCCAGCTTACAATAGAGGGTTAACCTTAATGACTCTACATGAATTTAATATATTAATGACTCTCCCGATAGGAACATCGGGGTACAATATAAGATATACAAGTGAATACATTCTAAAGTTACAAATACATTAACACTCCCTCTTAACTAGGAAGTTATTCTCTTGACACAATTCATCAGCACAAGGCTTCTTCTCTGGATCATCATCAAAGATGGATCATCACTAGATCATCATCAAAGTTGGATCCTGACTAGATCAAATGGTGATATCTCTCAGTTCTACTTTTCAGAGGAAGTTCTACAGAGCCAACCCTTTTTCATGTTGGTTGTAGGCCTAGTCTCCATGTAGGTATTCATCTTCTTCAATACTTATATCTGACCATGAGAGGAAACTACCCAAGAACCATGTCAGAAAGGTCCTCCCAGCACTTACATCTGACCATGAGAGGAACACATCCACCACCATTTCAGAAAGGCATGCCCATCACTCACATCTGACCATGGGAGGAACACATCCACCACCATGTTAGAAAGGCCCAGCACTCACATCTAACCATGGGAGGAGCACATCCACCACCATGTCAGAAAGGCCTAGCACTCATCTCCTACCATGGGAGGAACACATCCAAGAACCATGTCAAAAAGTATCAGCACTCACATATGACCATGGGAGGAACACATCCAAGAACCATGTCGAAAAGGATTATCACTTACATTCACCAGCATGATAGGACACTCCTACTATCATCTATGAAAATTCCCATCACTTACAACGATCAGCATGATAGGACACACCTACTATCATCTATGGAAGGGCCCATCACTTACAACCAATGGCATGGTAGGACATGATTACTACCATCCATGGAAGGTTCAAGCACTTACAACCAATGGCATGGTAGGACACAGCTACTACCATCCATGGAAGGGCCCAACACTTACAACCAGTGGAATGGTAGGATATAACTACTACCATCCATGGAAGGGCTCTACACTTACAATCAACCATGGAAGGAACCAATCCTACCATGCCAGAAGGGCTCTTCACTTACAACTGACCATGGAAGGAACCAATACTACCGTGCCAAAAGGGCTCTACACTTACAACTGACCATGGAAGGAACCAATCCTACCATGCCAGAAGGGCTCTGCACTTACAACTGACCATGGAAGGAACACATCCTACCAACGTGTCAGAAGGGCTCACTGACTCATCACTTCCCCTTGGAAGGAACCTCGATATGGAGAACACCAAGCTTCTCCCTGAAGAATTCAAACTTCACTATAGCCATTTCTAACATAGAATCACATCAGGGCTAATTACATCCAAGGATAACCTGCAAGCTTCACTAGGACCGATTACATCTGAGGACAACCTACAGGACCATTTACGTCTGATCAACCTATGAGCTTCACCAATATTTTATGCTCAGACAACCTATCTCACCGACTATGCTAAAACTCCCTCTTTCAAGAGATCTCAATCTGGATCACAAATTGGAGCTTCAGTGCTCCTTTTCTTCTTCAGATGTACTCAGTGCCACACAGAACTGCTTCCTGCTAAACCAAGATATCACACCTAATCCCATACTGAAGCAGCACCCCAAAGTGCTCTTCCTATCAATGGCACTGCGTGCCCAATTTGAAACCACATAACCTTCCAGGTTAATTTTCTGATTTGCTTCATACTTGAACCCATAATCAACTGTACCCTTCAGGTACCTCAAAATATGCTTTGCAGCAATTAGGTGAACATGTCTTGGATCCATTAGCAATTGGCTCAATGTGTTCATAGCAAAGCAAATATCTGGTCTCTTATTCATTAGGTACATCAAGGACCCAATCATCTGGCGATCCATCGTAGCATCAACCATCTCTGATGAAGCATCACTCAATAGCTTCAGGTTTGATGCCATAGGTGTGGTCATGGCCTTGTAGTCCATCATCCTGAACCTCTTCAAGATCTCTACTACATACTTCCCTTGTCCTACGGAGATTCCATCCACTCTCTGCCACACCTCCATGCCTAGAAAGTAGTGCATCATTACCAAGTCCCTTCACTAGAACTTGGAATCAAGTCTCCTTCTTGCAACTTTAATGAGTTCCTCTTTTCTGTCAAGAACAAGTCATCAACATATAGTAGGATCATCACTGGTATTCTGCCTCCAACCTTGAAGTAAAGGCTAGAATCCTCTTTACTCTCAGTAAATCCTAGAGCCATCAATAAGCTGTCCATCCTGTCATACTATGTCGAACATTAGGATCTTCTGCAGTCACTACCTCTAAAGTGGAGCATCATTCTCCCTCTTCCTTCCGTACTCTATGCATTGAAACATTTTGTACTGGAGTGATAAGTAGCTTCCTCTGCTACTAATATTCTATGTATCAATCTAGGGTCACTAGATACCAAGATCCTCTATCTTGAAAAATGTTCTCCTCACACCCATCTGTAAGCTTTTCATCTTCTATAGGCTTTCATATTCAACGTTGTAGCAAAGGTTAAGATCTTCATCACTCTAAGTGATTTTCAAGCTCCTCATGTATGTGTTATCCCATGGGTTCCTTCTGAGCTCATATAAGGCCTTCTTTAATTTTCACACATGAGTCTTCCTATCATGTGCCTCAACTCCCACTAGATGCAAATGTCTCTTCGTACTCTATGCCTTCTTTCTGTGAGAAGCCTCGTGATACAAATCTTTCCTTGTATCCCACGATGTTTCCATATACTACATGATGGATCTTGCAAACCCACTTTGGACTTCCCTTTAGGTCTCGATATTGCATCCTAGACATCATTCTTCTTGAACCGGTATTCTCCTTCCCTTTCTTCTTGGCTACTTGTAGAACGAGCAAGTCGACAAAGTCGACTTGAACGAGGACTGACTTAGTCGATCAGCTGACTAAGTTGATGGACTGAAATAGTCGATCAGCTGACTAATTCGATGAATCGACTTAGTCGATCAGCTGACTAAGTCGAGGGGCCGACTTAGTCAATCAACCGACTAAGTCGGTTGGCCGACTAACTAGAAGATTAGGTCGGCTAAACTAACAGTCGTGTCGGTTCACCGAACCGATAGGTAGTTATTTTGTAACTGTTTGTAAATTGTATATATTAGGATATTGAGCCAAATGAGAATTCAGTTCAGTTCTCTGCCTTGTATGAACTCATTGTAATATAATATGTTAATTTCTATCTGTTCTTATCTCTTGTCTCTGTGTTATATTTATATGTTTTAGTGTGTATTATTGGTAACCATATGTGATTTGTAAGATTACAACATTGGTTCCATTGTCGGTAGTACATAACTGAAATATATGCTCACATATGATACCAGAGCAGGAGATAAAGGACTGGTGGGAACGTAAAATTGCCAATTACTTGCAGAACTACGCCAGAAGAAACAGATTAATAGTCGCTGAAGAAAAAGAAATATTTTTTACAGAGACACATGAGAAGTTTGTCGAATCAGTGCCACAACTCTTGAAGCAACTTCTGGATGAGAAAGCCAGACGCAACTAAGGAACAACAGTTGCTGGAGAAACTGATCCGAGGAGGTCGAACAAATATATCGGAGTGGTTTGAGAAAATCGCCGACGACTTCTGCGAGGAACAAGCAGTTGAGGATAGAAATTCTATTGAAACTGTCAAAAAGAAATTTTATACAGAATTTACTGAACAATTCTTGTGTTCCTTACTGACCTTGCTGTTCAAATTCTTGATAGAGAACAGAGCATGCCACATCGTTGAACCTCATCCACCACTATTCAAATGGCCATCAAACACTAATTGGGCGAAGAAGCAGAAGAAGTGGGAGAAATTTATTGCAAAAAGGGAGTGGGAATACTTTCTGAGCAAATAAACCGAACTATCCGAGCTTCCTAAAAGCGTTGGGTAGGCTATGGGGGGCTAGCTAGTCCTGTGTCGAAGATAGAGTATAGTGGATCCTAGTCGGTTCAAAACTAGATAGCAGTCACTAGTAATGAGGAGTCGGCCACAAGGGACCTCAAGAAAAAAGTATCGTACGAAAGTATGTCAGATATTCAGAAACTAGAAAGGGATGAGAGACATCAGAGAAGGGAAGCACAACACGAAAGAAACTTAGAGCTGCACAGAGGACAAAACCCTAGGGAGAACAATGAGGAATAGAATCCACCAGAGTCGGGTCATGACCGACATAAAGAGGGCATCGAGCAAGAAGTCTCCCCTAAGGAGGAAGAAGTGTGGATAGAGCAGCCAGAAGCTCTCCAACTAAGAGCTCCCAGTGAAGGAACGACCCTTTCACCATTAAATCCGCGTACCAGAATATAGACTATTGTCAAAGAGGACCTCTGACTAAGCACTGGTGACTACAGTATATGGAGCCGACTAGGCGACGAAACATAAACCGGTCGACACCTTATCATACGTTGACCGCTGGAAGGGAATTGGGTGATGTTTCAAGTGGCACCGTCCCTCCGAAGTATCCACTTTCTCTTACCAACACAGGAAGGAGCAACCCCCCTACCAAGTACAGCTTTAGAAGAAATTGAACAATCAGACCTACGAGAAATAAGTTGCAGTGGAAAATCAATAGCAGAAGTCGATATCAACCGACTACAAGTCGACGAAGGATCGACAACCTATGGAAATAGCAGTTCCGTCGACCAGAATTCTGTAGGCACAACTACATCAATAACCCCACCACTGTCACCACCACCCACACCTCCACCCCCGCCACATTTCGAGAGTAGTGAGAGTGATTCAGACATGGGTCACAGATTGGATCACATTCCTCTTTATGAGGGAGATGAAGACCCTAGATGACATTGGTTCATCTGCGAGTCGACCTGGGAAGCCAACCAGGTTACGGATGAAGACCGACAAATGGCACAGTTCACGGGAGCATAAGGAAAAGGGCATTGACATGGTACATGACCTTTTCAGAAAGAAAACCCAGAGCGACAAAAGATGAGATTAAGGCACAATTCTTGTCTTTCTTTAAAACTCCAGATGCTAAACACCTGGCCGTAAAGAAGCTCAAAACTACTTCACAGAAGCCAGGAGAATCCTTCCGTGACTATGACAAGTGATGGAAAGATTTATTGAGCCAATTGGATTATGTTATTGATGAACAGTTACTAATTCAATGGTTTCTTACAGGACTATCGCCAAAAGTACGTCGACATATTAGTCTGGAGACGTTCAAAACATATGAGGACGTGCTAACAAAGGCTCTGCAGGTTGAAATGGATGAAGATATACCTTCCTATCTGTTGATTGCATGGGCAGACCCGGGTTTACTATAATTAATCAACAACACCCAAAACTCACTGGCCCTTTCGGCGACAGACCGCGAAGCGATATGAAGTCTCACCCGAAGTGAATCTAATGGGTTGGCCAAGACTCAAGTGTCTTGGACCAGGTTTTGCGCATCCTACTTCTTTCCTCTTTCTCCTGCGCGCCGCTAGATCAACTAGCTCTACGCATCGCATGTCCTCTTCTACTCGCAGCCCTTTTACCCGTGCGATGCTTAACCCTTCACAAGTTGCATGAATTCCTCTCGCGTCGCACAACTTCCACTTACTCACAATACTCCCAACCTTAACGCATCTCTGCGCACCGCGGAACACCCGTCCTCTCCCCAATGCTAAGCCCTCAGCTCGTAGTCTCGCACACCGCAGCTCCTCTGCCGATGCGATACCGCCTCTCTGCGATATCTTACCACTACGACTTTGCGCTCTTAGCTTTGACTGTACCGATGTGCGAAACTCTACTTCTCAGAAGTTATATTGTGAGTAACTGGTCATTAGAGACAGACATAAAGGAGCCTTTAAACAGCCTACTAGACATGCTTCAACTTATCTCTATCCTCTTGTATTATCATGAGCTGATCAATACATACATTCATCTACTGCAACTAACATTACATGCATAATAACCAGTAACAATAAGCAAATACAATCACATTCATACAACACATAACACGCAGATTTAACGTGGTTCACCCCGGGGATGGGAGTTACGTCCACCAAACTGTGCTTCTATTATATATCTTGAGGGAAGTTAGCACAGTCTGTTGCACTGCATATGCAACGCGAGATCTCTTCTAGATCTCTGGCTTATCTCTATGTTGCCTTTCTTTCAGTATATCCTTCCCTCTCTGCTCTCTCTGCGGATTGTTACATACAGACTCAAATGACTCACAGACAACTAAGTGTCTGGATCGTTACAATGCAGTCTGTTTTACTGACTCCTGTGTCTACAAAACTATCAACTGACCAAAATAACTACTGACTGATTAGCTAACCGATTAACTAACTAACCAACCCTTTACAATACAAAAATGCAAGCTTTTATAGGCAGCCCGAAGGTCTCGCCATTACAACACTGTGGGCCTGTCCCAACAGTAAACCCAAACCCTAAATAGTGACAGTCGGTCCTCTCTGTCCTTGAGGTAGCCGCTTCCCGTCACACCGCAGCTCTCTGCAGTCTCCCATGCTTCCCGGCACTGACCATGGGTACTATGCACCGCTTCTCTTTCTGTCCTTCACCTTCAATGCTTGAGCCTCGTTGCTCCTTCTTCTTTATGAGGGTCACTGAGCCCTCCTGTCTTCTACCGTTGCCTTCAATGCAGTGGTTGAGCTTTCTTCTCTCGGCCGCTTGGGTACCGTTGCCTTCTTGACTTTTCTATCCCAAAATTCATGGTTTCTGGCTCTGCTCTCCAGCTGGAAACGTGTTACGGCGTCATAGCTCTGCCCTGTCCTCTTTCCACCAAAACTTCTCTCTTTTCTCCAAAACTAGCAGCTTCTTCTGTAGCTGCGGGATCCTGCTCCAACACTATCCCACAGACCATAGATTGGAACAGCAGCTAGAAAATGTACAAAAATCCCTGAAGGAGCTAAGCCTCAAAAATCAAGAGATCTGGTGCACTAAATGCTCAACCAATGGCCACTCAAAAGATAATTGTTGCCAAGAATACAGTCAACAAGATGTCCGTTTTGTACAAACCAAATTATTTTGTGAAATTTGCCAGGAACATGGGGATCACTCTACAGCAGACTGCCCATTTAATATGAAGAAAGGCAAGGCTTACTGGTGCACCATCTGCAAAACTAAAAGTCACAACACCTTCGACTGTCAATTAAACCTCAAGAATCGACAGAACTATCACACGGTATACCAAACAAATGTAGTCGTGCAACATAATGAGCAAAACAACACAGCAACTGACCAGAATGGACAAAGACACGATGGCCGATGATATGAGCGTTGGTACAATAATTGACGCCAAGGGTATGGAGGAAGAGGTCGATTCGTTGGGAATCGTGACATACAACTGCGTCGACCCAACCAGTGCTTCATATGTCACAAAGAAGGTCACCAATACGTCGACTGTCCATACAAGGATAGGACTGATCTTAAATTCTGTAACCACTCTGGAGTAGGTGATCACTCGCTTGAGGATTGTCCTACTATGTTAGAGAAAATTAATAACAATAAAAATTTTAATGTCTTGTCTTGTGTCTAAAAGCATGATGTGTTAACTACTAAAAATCTACATATTGTCACTTGACAAGGCACAAAAACAGGCCCTGATAACCCTCAAATTAGTAAGATAAAAAACACAAATGGTTATCCTGACCCCATGCACGAAAAACAAACATATCAAGAAGCCACCCACATATTCCGCAACATTACACGACAAGAAGACATCGTTAACAGTCGGCCCACCAAAATACATCAAATAATCCAACTGGTTCAATCCGACAAATCAGTATCTCAGTTTATAGACTTACTGCATGAAATAAAAATCACCAACTCTGAAAAACAAACCAAAAATATATGCAGCCTAAACCAAAAAGACAAAAGTGATGCCGACCCACTTGTCGACCTGGAAATCGAAGGTTACCATGTCTGACAAGTCGAGCTCGACTTTGGGTCCCAAGTGAATATCATGACCCGGGATACATGGGAACAAATGGGAAAACCTTGACTCTATGAGTCAGGCATTTACCTAAAACTCACCGACCAAGGCCTCATTGAACCCATTGGGGTTTGGAAAAATGTCGACATGACCATCAAAGGAATCTCGACCAAGGTGGATTTTGAAATTATTGACCCAAAAGAAGGATCTAAATCCTTCCCAGCACTAGTCGGTCGAACTTGGGGACGAAAGATGAAAGCATCCATATCCTTAGACAAAGAACGAATCAAGTTAAAAGGAAATGGTCAAAAAGTCATTGTACCAATTCACCCATCCCAAGGAGACCCTTGGACGAAACCTATTGATGAGGAATTCGATGTTAGACAACTTTACCAGATCAACAACAATACAGACTACACAGAACCAAACATCCATGGGGAGCTTCACTTAGGTAACCAAGACTCAATTGGTTATAACTCAGATGCTGAATTGTATGACTGGGAAATAGAAAATTATGAAACATAAGAAAGAGGGTGCTGGACTATACAAAAAGTACAGAAAAAACCCACCCGACAGTGCTTCATAGTCTCCACTATTCCCAAAATCTTTGACAAGAAAATCAAGGAACGTCCTACCTTACAACCAACCAACTTAAACACTACTCAATTACCCAGGTATAAGGAGAGGGAGTCCCCAGTCCTACACATCGAACAAGTATCTAAAAATATTGGAGAACATGGTCGACTTCAAAGCTTAGTTGAAATGTTTACAGGTCAAGCAGCTAGATGGTGGGAAACCCATCAGACAAAACTACAGACCTGGACAACTGCCTCAACTTACTTTGTAGAGAGGTTTGGTGGGAAGAAGTTAACCCAGCAAGCCCAAATCCCTATTTTTACCCAAGGTCAAAACCCAGAAGAACATGTCAAGACTTGTGAAAAGGAGTGCAGAAGACTTGGCTATAAGGATGAAAGAGCTTGGACACATTTGTTCCCTTCAACCCTAGCCGACTTTCCAACTAAATGGTATAAAATGGAGGAAGCTAGAGGTGAAACTTTCTTCTGGCATGAACTCAAGGAAAATTTTATCAAAGACTTCAACTTCATACCTCAAGATGAAAAATTGGTTGAGACAGCACAAAAAATCAAACAGTTTGTTCAACCAATCGAAAAACAACCCTCCCAAGACCATTGACAAATCAAGGACTGTAACAGTATACAAACCAAGTCGACACCCCAGTCGACCCATCTACAAATGGAAAATGAACACACAGACAGCAAGAGCTTCATATGGAAATCCAACCATACTGAAACAACAAGACCTATCCACTCAATCCTGAAAGTCGCAACCACCGACAAACCAGACCTTGACAAAATGACTGCAGCCCACTTCCCCACCACATTCTCACAGTTCAAAGAAGGAAGTCGGTTGATCAGTGAAGCTAAAGCACCAGAGTGGCTAGATGCCAAGATAAACACTAACGAGGTCGACATTTCAAACGACGACCGACCAAAAATCACAAAGATTGGGGACTATTGGAACGAACAATAGACCACTGAAATATTGCACTTACTTAGAGAATTCTAGGATGTCTTTGTTAGGGACTATAAAGACTTAAAAGGCTTAGTACAAGAAATGGGAGAAATGAAAATTGATACCAAACCTGATGTTCGACCTGTTAAGAAAAGACCTTATAAACTAGCCCACATGTTATAGCGGATTTCACCACACTAGGTGAATCACACATTGTATGGCCTTCCCCTGTCCCACTGCAGACTCATTAGCCCATATGGACCACTTGTTGTCTTTTGATGTGTCCTTGAGCATCCCTAAAAACATAAGAAAAGTGATATACGCGGATTTTTCCCCGATAACCGCGTACATACGCGGATCTGACCCCTATAGTCACGTACATCGGGATGTGTGCATAATCCAAATCCTTTTGGAGTTTTCCTTGACTTGGATCCGACTCATATGACTCCTGGCCTTCCATATGCCTTGAGATCGCATGGATTCGACCTTTCAATATCCCTTTGAAAAGCTATATAAGGAACCCTTTGGTACATTGAAAGCATAAGAGAGAATTGAGAGTAACAAAACTATAGTCCATTGTTGCCAGAACTTATGCTTGAGTCTGCATCCCTTTGTCCCTTGGAGCACTGTTGTGTTCTTCCCAAGCTTGCATTTTGCTAGTAAGCTTGCTGTCGAAGTGATGGAGGATTGAGGTGGTGGAGGCCCAAGTGGGGGATTCAGTTTCTCCGGTTCGCAGACGTGCCATCAGAGGTTGTCACTTGTAATCTCTGATTCATATTAATAGAAATATCTTTTCCTGTCCAGTAATGTGTATTTGATTGAATATTGTATCCATTGGAATATGTCAAATGCTTTTACATTATTGATTATATATGCTAGAATAGATCTAACACCATGAAATATAGTATGCTTGTATTGTTTACTTGTTGTTGAGGACGTGTTGTAACAATTAGCTGAAGATTGGAAAGCTCAATGGGGATCTACTTCAACCGTCTGGAATAAGGTACGAGGTTCAATCCTTTAGTGTTAGATGTTTTTATTTCTATTGCATATTGGGAAAGATTGATTTCTGGAGTCTAGCTGTCTGTTGTGGTACCCCAAGCCATAGGAATTTCTCTTCGTAATAGAATTGGCGACTCCGCTGGGGAGTTCCTAGTAATTGTCCTTTGGGGGTTGGTTTCTTGGCATTCAATGTATTTGAATTTCTCTCTCTCTCTCTTGTTTCTGTGTCGGGTATGGGGGCATGTATGCCTGGTAGAGCCTGATTGGTGTAAATTAAGTCTCATCTTGTCTGTTTGCCTTGGATTTGTGCATCTTTTTCTTCCTGTACGTGGGTTTATTGCTTACATTCATGTATACACGTAGTTTCCTCTGGTATTTCCACGTATACACGGGGGTTTACTACACACAGTCGCGTATACTTTGGTTTTTACCTTTTTGTGGAAGATAGTGGATTGCTGGGTGAGTTCTGATAGTTGCTGAGTCTCCTTTGGCACTGCCTGAGTTTGTTAATACCTCTTTTTTTTACCAGAAACGCTTTTTTTAGCCTAAATTTTTTTTTTTAGGAAAGTTCTTGTCATGGCATCTTTGATTTTTTGTTTGAGATTAGTGCATTAGAGTCCTTTTACCTTAGTGCTTTGCTGGAATGCTGTTTATGTGTGCTTGCAGAGTCTGGGGTGGGAAGAATCATTCTTTTGCTTTTTGTATCTCTTTATTTTCAAAAAATCCAAAATATTTGCTTATCATCATGCATTGCATTATGCATTTTGCATTGTACTTGCATTAGATCTAGATTTGATTTGGAGTAATAGTTAGGAATTCATATAGGGAAATTTGCATTCAGCATTTGAAGAAGAAATTGTGCATTCACGTAGTACGCATACCCTGTTTTCATGGACACAATGCATTTGCATTGATTGTTAGGTGTGCATTTTACTTCTTGTTGCGTCATAACACCATTAGTTGCACGACCATATCCTATTTTTGAGTAATAAAGCCAACTAAAATCAACGCTAAATAAAATGAATTACACTCTTTTCTTTTATAGGGTGCACCAACAAGCTTAGGTTTTAGGATCTTGGAATAGTTCAATGTAAGTCAATTCTCCAAGATCACTAAACAACAACAATTAGGTGTCTGTCCAGGGAGTGTGTGAAATCCTTGGTATAACCGGTGTTCTCAGGAAGCTCCTCTCAAAAAAGAGTCAAGCACTAGGCAGTGTGAGCGGTTTTCTGATTGGGATAACCCCTGGTCGATAACTGTGTAGCACCGGTGATATAGCCAGGATTGTATTCGTATCTGGGGTCTCTTTCGGGAGTTTCGGGCTTTGCTACCCTGCCCATACGGTCAATCCCACCCGCGACTGTCCGCCTGAGCATTGATTATATTGAGGTGACCTTAGTAACCTTACCTAGGATATCAAGGGGGTACGTGTAGAGGTTATTCTGCATGTGTCGCGGCCAGGTTGGGGTCGGACAGCACAGTCACTTTACGCGTTGAAGTTGAGGGCCACAATAATTGGTTTCGAACCTCCGCTTGTGGTGACAAGGGCCTCTCAAGCCTCTCCTAGGCGAGACATACCAGCCACATTCAGGAGCTCACTTATCTAGCCCTTGTTTGCTTGCTTTTGGCTTTAGATTTTTAGTGATTGCTCTGTGCACGCTAGTTGGCCTAGGGTTGATGTAAATAGAGAGTCTTTGCTATTTTTTGAGTCATTGTGGATTCGGGTGCGGCTCCGCGTCGTTCTCGTCGTTTAGCAGGACTTCCGCCTTCTACTGATCCTCCTCCTTTGGGAGAGGGACCTAGACAGTCCAGGCGGACTACAACACACTTTGATCCACACACCATGGGAGATCATTCAGAGGATACATCTGAGACACTTCCTCCTCCCATTTGTGTTGACGATGGGGATTTTACACCTACTTATGATCCTTCACCCGACCTAACTGAGTTAGGACCTGTGATTTCTGAGATATGCGCCATGCATGATAGACCTATTCATTCTAGGCTAGACCCCTCGTTGATACATTACCGGTATGGAATGCCGAAAGACACCGAGACTCACTTTGAACCTGCCAGCAGTAGCTACGGTGGTTATGCTACGACTAGTTTTCCTATGCATGATTTGGCATTTAATGTCGAATCCGACTTTGACCCTAACACTATGCCTGGGGGAAATCCCATGCCTTACCTTGCGGAGAGGTTTGGGAGTACTAGTCACATTGCACCTTCCATCCCAGCGGTGGAAGCTACATCTTATATACCTCCTAGGTCTAGAGTTAGTGATCCCATAGTGATACCAGGTTCCAGACAAGTGACGATAGGCACTAGCACATATCTTCTTACTGAGATTCCTTCGTCCTCACTTTCGAGCTCTTCAAATGCAAACCCTCCACCCTACTCACGTGGTCCTTCGAGTCGGCACGTAGCTATGAGTCAGATCCATACTGCGATTACTAGACCCATTGTGTCTCAAGCCTACATACCACCTGTGGTTTCAGGAGGTTATGTTCATGTTTCTAGAGGTCAGGTTGCTACTTCCTCGACATATATGCCTACTTTCGGTATGTATATTCCTACTTCCTGAATGTATGTACCTCCCTATGGAGTGTCTCATGGGGCATCGCCAGCGATGATCTATGGTTCCTATTATGGGATGCAGTATGGACAGGTTTCTGCACCTTATGGAGGCGAGTATTCACAACCTGCTTATCCTCCTACTTACTGCTTTGTAGCTCCCTCTAGTCAAGGTCCACTTCATTATGGGGCTTCGACGCCACCCTATACGGGTCATACGGGAGGAGGTCACTATGGCCAAAGTCATGGTGGCAATCAATCCTATATGAACCAGGGAGTGGCCCCTAGAACTCATCATTCTAAGCTCCCTTTCCTTGCGACACTCAATTTACCTGACTTATCTAGACTTACGAACGATCCTGTGGCTCATGACCTGGCTTGGCTGGCTGTCCCTACCAAGCTTCCTTCAGATATACCTAAATTCAAAGGCAAACTAGGAGAGGATCCGAGTGAACATGTTACGACATTCCACATATGGTGCTCTTCCAATTCATTGCGTCAGGACTCAGTCCGTTTGAGACTATTTCAACGCACCCTCACAGGGCCTGCGGTGAAATGGTATATAGAGTTACCTAGGGGTGCCTTTACTTTGTTCGACGACCTTGCGATGACTTTCCTTAATCACTTCTAGCTACCAGTGCGATATGATGTTGGTACTGAACTCTTGTCGACATTTCGGCAAGATAAAGCCACCCATATTTCTGATCATATTCAGGAGTGACGTAGATGGAAGAGATTAATTAAAGCCTTTATACCACTGGAGTTCCTCCTTGAGTGGTTCCTCAAGTCTTTATTTCCATATATAGTGAAGGATGTTTCCACATTCGGAGTGCAGAATGAGGAACAAGTAATCTTTAGGGCGCAGGAACTAGACTTGATCTATGCTCAGTCTGGTTTGTTATATGAGATTATACCCAATGCTCCTCATTCGAGTTTTGATCCCAAGGTCAAACCTGGGCCACATGCCGATGGCATTGTGGGTTGTGCAAGTAAGAAACCTGCAGGTTCGGTTGCGAAACAAGTAGCTCAGTTGTCAACCAACCAATCTACCTTGGGACAAGCTACGGCTTTGTCTCAGCCTGCCCAAACGGCGAATGTACATGCTGTGCAATCGTCGGACCAGAAGGGTAACCAACAACCCGGATGGAATTGAAAGAAGGGTAAAAAAAATAAAAAGGGTGGGAATAAGAATGAAAATGCCAATAATAATGACAAGAACAATAAAAATGCTGGGGGGGACAAGCAGACTAAACGTAAGGTTAAGTTTCCTTGCAAGCTATGTAAGGACGATCACCTCACTTACTTGTGCCCTAGGATGGAAGAAACTTCGAAGTTCATAGCACAGGGCCCAGCTATGTTAACGAACCCTTTACCACATAACCAAAATATGAACTCAAAGTCCCAGGACCAATCTAGTGATGATGATCCACCTGATACTAGTGGTCATGGGTGCATTAATATGGTCTGTGCCGTGAAAGTTGTGATGCATGCAAAAGATTATACTTCGTCGCAACCCAGCCCAGGCAAAGAACCTGATCCACCAAGAACTCCTTTGCGTATTGAGAAACCTGCGGATAAACCTGAAGCTGCACCTCACATTCCTAAGGGGGTACTTAAGCGTTCGGGGCATAATCCAAATTCCCAATCCGCCCAGAACTATTCAATTGTCGAGGACTTGGGTCATACTCCTTGTGAGATGTCTGCATTGGAGGTGCTTCAGAGTTGTCCGTCGCAAAGGAAGGCTTTGCTTTCCGCTCTTGGTGTGAATGGTGATGATTCTTCCTCAATGATCAAATTTGAAACCGTAGGACATCAGCCTCACTTGCCCTACTATGTGTCCCTTTTGATACATGTAGAGTGTCTTAATATGACCGTCAAGCAGACTGTGATTGACGAGGGTGATGTTGCTTCTATGATGTCTTTGTCTTGTTGGAAGGGTCTTGGTTCTCCTGAGCTGTCGAAATCTACGGCCATGTTAACTGCTTTTGATGGGAGATTGTTTAGGCCGCACGGTATACTTCCTTCTCTTAAAGTCCATTTGGGAGGGAAGACTGTTGCGATAGAGTTTGAGTTGGTTGATGCACCCCTTGACTACAATCTCTTACTGGGAAGGAATTGGATGTATAGTATGCAAGCCGTTGCGTCTTCCATGTTTCACGTTGTAAGCTTTCCACATAACGGGAATATTGTCACGATTGATCAGATGGCATTCAAGAATCCGCCTGTTACTGCATCGTCAGGAGCTTCGGTTCCGAAAGTTGAACATTCCCAGCCGGCAACTGGGAGTGTGGGTGTAGGAATGTATCCTTCCCTTATCTGAACCTTTAGTTGTTCTGCACCCATCCTCATGATAGGATCGAGTGTTGATGGTGCTTCCATGTCTACGAAGTCGGTGTCTTTTCACACGAGTCATATGGAAGATCCTTGGATTCTTCCTTCACCGAGTCCTTTGAGTGAGTCCATCGAGACGAGTGTGCCATTGCCTGCAGTTATGATTGCTTATCAAGCTAATCTTGAGTCTGCTACAAAGCCTTGTTCTTCCTCTTCGCGGACGGAGGAGGAAGACTCCTATATGCTACCGACGGGGGCAATACAGTCTTCTCATGCCCACGATTTCCTTGATACGGTTTTCCCTTCAGATGAATTGATTATCAAGGCTAGGTTAGGAGTTGAGCCACCATGGGAGAAGTTCTATCATAGATCAGATTTTCTTCCAGAGCTTGACCGCTTGCAGCGTGAGGAGATTCCTTTGTTGAAGTTAGCCGTGGAACTCTTACCAGACACTTCACCTTTGGAGGAGCGTTTGGTTCACCTTGAGCAACTCGATGAGCAGCGTAGAGATGCCTTGGTGACTCTAGAGGTTAATAAGCGTCGCGTGAAGGCCCAATACGATAAGTCTGTCCATCCAAGAGTGTTTAGTGAGGGAGACTTGGTCCTTTTGTGGGATCAATCGAAAGAACCCTTGGGGGCAAGGAAGTTCAATCCTATGTGGTGTGGTCCTTACATGGTTAAGCATGTCTTAGAGAAGGGTGCCTACGAGTTAGTGGATTACGAAGGGACAGCCTTGGCGGAGCCTAGAAATGGGCTCTATCTTAAGAAATAATATGCATGATATTTAGCCAAGGTTGCTTGTTGTATATTATTGTACATCTTTTTTGCATAGTTAGGTCTCGTTTATCGTGATCGGGTTTGTGATTAGTTTCCGTTTCTTGTGGTAGATGTCAATGGAATCTTCCACTTACATAGGATTCGCGGATGGTGCAAGCCGTCACACTCAACACTCAGCCTCAGCTGCTTGGGTGATTTATACTCCTATGGGTCGAGTACTATCTTCAGGAGGTGTATGTCTACGGCAATGTTCCAACAATGTTGCTGAATATAGAACTGTTATTGAGCTTCTACGGGATGCCATCTCACATGGTGTTCTCTCTCTTGAGGTACGTCTTGATTCAGAGTTAGTAGTGTCACAGCTAAATGGTTTGTACCATGTTAGAGATCCGACGTTATTGAGGATATTCTTGCGGGTGAGATTGTTAGAACGGCAATTTTAGAGTATCACATATACACACATTCCAAGAAATTATAATCGAATTGCTGACTCATATGCTAACTATGTGTTAGATTGGCATTTGTCTCATTCATTATAAATTGATCATAAACACAATTTTTACGCATGTAAATAAATAAACCGATCACCATAAAACTTTTTTATATACATCAAAAATGTGGTAATACATAGTGTCATAATACAAAAGTGGAGCTTTCAAAGCTTCCATCATATACACGGTAGTACAAAATAGATACACTCCTAGGTGTCTAGTCTTGTGGAGGAGGGTTGTGATCATGATATGTCACCATGGATCTAGCTAGCCACCAGAATAAATGCACCCATGCGCGTGGTACACCCACCACCTATCGCTGCATGGCCTCAGGCAAGTCCTCGACTTGCGCCATGGGAATTCTATGAGTCAGTCGCACGAAGTTGGTATGGATGTTTTGAAGCATTTGCTCTGCATCCACACCGGTGATATCGTCTCCTCTTCCCCTCCGTCTATGACGTGGGAAGCCCTCTGGTTGTCGTGGTCCCACATCTGCACATGAATGGTAGATGTCACTATGTATTGTCACCCAAAAACATGTCTTTTTGATTTCGCATAATCAAGAAAACACAAAAAAATTAAATAATTCAAATTTTTTTTAAAATGAATGAGGGTTGGGATTCATTACCTATGTCTCTGAATGCTGATCCTGGTGGAAATGGCATGTCCGAATCCCCCCGGAAATCTATCCCTGCATAGGGGTAGTCATCTATGGCAACAATCTATCGTCGCCACCATAGAAAAAAGTCAGCTGGATAGGGTTTGGCCACCCTACCACCCCCCAGTCTGCGCATCATGTCTGCCCAACGTCGTTGGGCCGGATCTCGAACCCCGTGGAGAGGAACATCCACTCTAGGGCTCAATCCTGGAACCCGCTCGAAGAAAAATGTGCTCAGTATGGTGCTGAACCCGAAGTTCCATATCCTGCCTACCTTACACTCACTGAGCTGATGTTTCATGTTGCTCAGTAGTGTAGTACTCCAATCATACACGGTCGGTCTCATACACTCCACCACATAGAACATCTGTGCTTGAGAGGCCTGATGGAGTGATGCTATGCCTGCTATCCTACCCAACGTCAGTAGTATGGCCTTTAGGCCCAGCACCTGTATAGCGTTGGTGGGAACTTGACTCCCCACCTTCTCAATATCTGGGTAGTAGTACACTGCTATGTACTCATCGATAGTGAGCCCATGACTTGGCCCACCTCGGGAACGAAGGTTCACCACCTCCCCTTGTCTAGATAGACCTGTGATGAAGTAGATATCCTCCACCTCAATGGTGAGGGACATACCATCTATCCAGAAGGACTCTGAGTCCGGATCCCAATAGTCTACCAGCATCTGTAGCAGCCCTGGTTTGGCCCTCAAGCCACCTAGGCACCAAAACTTATAGAGTCTACATGCACGTAATACTTGCTGAGCCCTTACGTCGGCCCTTACAGCTTCCTCTACTTCACCATGCTCGCATTCTCGCCATTCTAGCACCATCCTGCATGAGAAATTGACCAAATGTCCATTAGATTCTTGTAAATCCACTTGCACGACGTCATACGCGGCTGTTTTGCAAACAGTCGCGTATGTACGCTATTTCTAGCCTCTTTTCCGCGTATACCCAGCCCTATATGTGGAAAAAGCTTCGATACCCATGTGGGCCACAGCGCTCATGTAAGTTTGGCCTTAACAGCCTCAATTGACCATGAAAACTTAAAAAAATTGTATTGAAATGCAAGCTGAGAACATGAGTAAGTACCTGGAAGAAACGGTTATGAATTCCGCCGGCTGGATCTCCTGAAATTTGCAGTTGAAAATCAGAGCTCCAATGGGTAAAATTTTCAAATGATTTCTATTTTTTACTATTTATAGAAAATTTTTCAAATATTTGAAAATTTTTACCCCCTTTTCTATAGTTTTGATAGTTTCTAACCATTTTAGACCGTTTCTGACATAATTTGTGATGTAGAAGACCATTTGTAGTGTCGTTTCAGCCTTTGGATTGACCCGTTCGTGCCCATCTCAGGTATCATGTCTACACTGGCATATAGGTTAGGATCACCACTATTTGCATTTTGCATGACCTTATGACCATGTCACTATATCCTTAGGTACGAACCCACTCTATTATGTCACGGAACCTTCTTGTTGATTTAGAAGTGGCATGATATGAGTGGTAGAGCCTCACCTTACATGGGTACCCTAGTTAGCACCTTATTTGTATTTGGTGCCCATGTCGATGTTTCTCCCTCTAGGGTGTGGGAGTCCATTGTATAGTAT
This sequence comes from Pseudotsuga menziesii, assembly GCA_001517045.1. Taxonomy (NCBI): domain Eukaryota; kingdom Viridiplantae; phylum Streptophyta; class Pinopsida; order Pinales; family Pinaceae; genus Pseudotsuga; species Pseudotsuga menziesii. The sequence goes on along the minus strand of LPNX010215578.1, from coordinate 41,926 downwards.
TGCCATGACATTTCACAAGAGCCTCATACTCCTCTTGATCTTATGCTGGCCATGTTCCCTCCGGACTCCCTTATATCAAGTTGTGGATGCATTATCATGAGCTTTTCCTGTCTTATTGAGCTTTATGCCGGCTCCCCTAACATTGTGTTTCATCCATATAGCCCGAGCTTGTCTCATGTCTAGCCATGCAGAGCCATTTTTTATATCCTTCGCAGCTTGATGTCCCTTTTTACCGGGAGGGGATTTTCCCCCAAGTGTCGATATCCTACACATGTGTCCTTGCATTGAGCATAGTTATGTTCCACTGCTTGGAACTAGTTTGTTTTCCCTAATGACACTCGTCTCCTCCTAGTTTGTAACTATAAAGCTAGTTTATTCTTTTTTCAAGCTTTTCAAATAACTGAAAAAGTCCAAAAAAAATTAAAAAACCAAAAATCCGGACGAGAAAAGATATTATCTTTGGCAATTGTCGAGTCGTGTTGCCTTCGAACAGAGCACTGTATATCACATCCATTCGTTGGGTTATAGTTTGACTTTAGGAGCTGTACTCATTTATCTGAGTTTATCTCCACCGACTGGTTATGCTTCCAGTCCCTATGGAGCCTCTATTGATGCCTCCTGCGTCATAGAGATGTCCCAGTTTGTATATCGAGTCTATGCTGCCTTTCTTCAGTCACCATACACCATTATGCTCTTATTCGAAGGAAGTTGAAACTTGAGTCGGCCATTCCTCAGTTATCTTGACTTTGCATGTCGGCCATTCTCGGTACAGTTACTAGTTCATGCACCTTATGATCGAGTCCTTCCACATTATACAGCTTTGCTGAGTACCTCGTGTTGGATGATGGGGGATGCCCTAATTCCCTCCTTCCAGTGGATTTCATCCCATCGACTTCAGATCATTTATTCTGGGATTGGAGTCTAGAGTCATTCTGAGTGCCTTGAGACTTGCAATCATCAGTGGCAGGTTCTCTCGCCATCAACAATTTTGGGAATACATCAATGTCCCCTGATCGATGGACTCTCTCAAGTGTTCAACCTCGACACATTTATTCACACTTGTTAGTTTGCACTCTAGTACCTTGATTCCCATTTTCATTATCAGTGGGTGATCTCGTGTCTGTTAACGGTATACATCAATGACCGGTAATCAGACAATGGACTACTATGTTCGACCTTGACACCTCTATTCGCATAGTAGGACATGTACTCGTAGCAGTGTGTGTAGAAGACCTTCTAGATTAGTGGCATCTCTTATATGCTACCTCCTTGATAGTGCCAGTGTTCATGATATTTCAGCTCTCATGACTTGTTCCAGTATATGTCAGACATTTCCAGCCACTATGGAGATTTTGATCTATTGTATATCTTCAGCCCTTGTGGAGATCATGGTCCCTTGTATATCTTCATCATGGAGATTCTGATCTATGTATATTGTACGTGGTGATGACCACATATGTGATATCATGTTTCATTCCTATTCATGGCCATTGTACTCTTATGTATCCGGGACTGCTATATGTATTTGCAGTTATATGCAGAGTTTTATTATGGTATTATGCTGATTGGGTGGTTGGTCTTCCATTTGGGTACCTTCATCACTTCCTTTCTCGGATGGACTTATAATGTATTTCAGCCATCGTATAACCCCTCTGATCTCATACATTAGGGGGCATCTGTTATAGCGGATTTCACCACACTAGGTGAATCACACATTGTATGGCCTTCCCCTGTCCCGTTGCAGACTCATTAGCCCCTATGGACCACTTGTTGTCTTTTGATGTGTCCTTGAGCATCCCTAAAAACATAAGAAAAGTGATATACGCGGATTTTTCCCCGATAACCGTGTACATACGCGGATTTGACCCCTATAGTCGCGTACATCGGGATGTGTGCATAATCCAAATTCTTTTGGAGTTTTCCTTGACTTGGATCCGACTCATATGACTCCTGGCCTTCCATATGCCTTGAGATCGCACGGATTTGACCTTTCAATATCCCTTTGAAAAGATATATAAGGAACCCCTTGGTACATTGAAAGCATAAGAGAGAATTGAGAGTAACAAAACTATAGTCCATTGTTGCCAGAACTTATGCTTGAGTCTGCATCCCTTTGTCCCTTGGAGCACTGTTGTGTTCTTCCCAAGCTTGCCTTTTGCTAATAAGCTTGCTATCGAAGTGATGGAGGATTGAGGTGGTGGAGGCCCAAGTGGGGGATTCAGTTTCTCTGGTTCGCAGACGTGCCGTCAGAGGTTTTCACTTGTAATCTCTAATTCGTATTAATAGAAATATCTTTTCCTGTCCAGTAATGTGTATTTGATTGAATATTGTATCCATTGGAATATGTCAAATGCTTTTACACTATTGATTATATATGCTAGAATAGATCTAACACCATGAAATATAGTATGCTTGTATTGTTTACTTGTTGTTGAGGACGTGTTGTAACAATTCAAGCTGAAAATTGGAAAGCTCAACGGGGATCTACTTCAACCGTCCGGAATAAGGTACGAGGTTCGATCCTTTAATGTTAGATGTTTTTATTTCTATTGCATATTGGGAAAGATTGATTTCTGGAGTCTATTTGTCTGTTGTGGTACCCCAAGCCATAGGAATTTCTCTCCGTAACACCACAAGTACAAGGAAATAGTTAAAAAGGAAATTGACAATATGTTAGCAGCAGGGATCATCTACCCTATCGACCAGTCGGAATGGGCAACTCCCATGGTCATACAACCCAAGAAACACGACCCGACAAGATTAAGAATCTGTGTTGATTTTCGGGAGCTCAACAAAGTCACACTGACCGACCCATTCCCCACCCCTTATGCAGATGAAATTTTGAATGAAGTTGCAGGCCATGAATGCTATTCATTTACAGATGGATTCTCCGGCTACAACCAAGTACCCATAGCTAAAGAAGACCAAAAGAAGACAACATTTGTGTGTGAATTTGGGTCCTTTGCTTACAGAGTTATGCCTTTTGGGTTAAAGAATGCACCTGCAGTGTTTTCCTGAATTGTTGTCAAGACATCCCAAGAGTACATATATAAGACTATGGCAGTATAATTCGACGATTGGACAATATACTCCACCTTAAAAGATCACTACACATGGCTACGAATTATGCTGGAAAGATGTCAGCAGATTCAACTTTCCCTGAATATTAAGAAATGTATCTTTATGACTCCCATAGTCATACTCTTAGGACATATTGTCTGTAAAGAAGGCATCAAGGTCGACTTTGCCAAGATTAATATTATCCTCGACCTGAAACCCCCAGTAAACCCCAAACAAGTCAGGGTGTTACTTGGCCATACAGGATATTATAGAAAATTCATACGACACTATTCAGATATGACCTATCCTCTTGAAGAACTACTAAAGGAAGATCAAGAGTTTAAGTGGACAGAGGAATGCCAAGTCTCCTTCGACAAACTGAAAAGAAAACTAGTCGAAGCCCCCATTCTAAAATTTCCAAATTGGTCAAACAAATTTCATGTGCATATTGATGCCTGAGGAATAGCAATCGGAGCAATCCTGACTCAACCAAGGGATGATGGGATGGATTACCCTATAGTTTACAGCAGTCAAAAACTAAATAAGGCTGAAAGAAACTACTCAACCACTGAAAGAGAAGCCCTAAGTATGGTCTTTTCCCTACAAAAGTATCGACGTTACCTTTTAGCCAAACCCTTCATATTCTACACCGACCATCAAGCCCTGAAGTACCTTGTCAATAAACCACTCCATCATGGAAGAATTGGCCGATGGCTACTTCTTTTCCAAGAATTTGAATTTGAAGTCATTGTTCGACCAGGAAAGCTAAATGTTGGGCCCGACCATCTATCCTGCATAGACACAGGGGAGGAACCAACAGGAGTCGATGACGACTTACCAAATGCCCACTTATTCTGCATAGAAGCAGTACCAGCAGAACTAGAGGAAATTGCTCAATTCTTAGAGACCGGTCAGGCACCAGAAAGTATGAATACCAAGAAAAAACAAATCTTAGCTATGAAGGCTGCACAATACAGCCTCATCAATGGATTTTTATATAAAATGGGACTCGACAACATTCTTAGGAGGTGTGTACTCGAACATGAGCAAGACCAGATCATGCATGAAGCACATTATGGACCTATAGGAGGACATTTCCAAGCAGACACAACTGCAAAGAAAATCCAACAGTCAGGATTATGGTGGCCGACACTCCACAAAGATTGCAAAACTTTTGTTAGTCAATGTGATAGATGTCAACGACTTAGTCGACCTCTGCTGAGCACGAAAATTCCCTTGATATCTATAAACCCTAGTCTCACATTCGAGATCTGGGCTATAGACTTCATAGGACCATTTTCTATCCCAGCCAAAAAATCAGGTGCAAGATATATTATCACTGTAGTAGAATATGTCACTAAATGGGCCGAAGCTGAACCTGTCGATACATGTTCAAGTGAGGTAGCCTCTAAGTTTATCTACGAAAACATCATCACTAGATTTGGATTCCCACTGACATTGATTAGCGACCAGGGGACACATTTTATCAACAAAACTATCAAAAACTTGACCGACCAGTTTCACATCGACCACCAACGTAGTACAGCATATCACCCACATTCGAACGGTGCAATTGAAGCTTTCAATAAAACATTAACAAAAGGCTTAACCAAAATATGCAATATCGACAAAGACGACTGGGACGAGAAAATCCCTACAGTCCTATGGGCGTACAGGACAGCCTATAAAAGGTCGACCGACCAAGCCCCCTTTCGACTAGTCTACGGACAGGAAGCAGTCGTCCCCCTACATTTTCAACGGTAGACACCTATTGTGGCATAACTACTACATGTTGATTTCGAACATGCAAGAAAAGATCGACTCTTTCAACTTAGTAAGCTAGAAGAACACAGACTCATGGCTATACAACACTAGGAAATTCAGAAGAAACAACAGAAAGCCTGGCACGACTGCAACATCAAAAACAAAAACCTGTCAGTCGGTGACCTTGCCTTACTCTATAATAGTCAAGTCAAAGGAAAACCCAAGAAACTCTACACAGAATGGATGGGACCTTACGTGGTCGAAGAAATACATCCCAATGGATCAGTCTGACTGAGGACGCTACAGGGCCTAGTATTTCGGAAGCTCGTTAATGGAGCCCGACTCAAACGTTAAAAAAAAAAAAATCATATAACGACCTTAACTGGCAACCAAAACCCATAAAAAGCTAAAAATTCCAAAATAAAATCATACACCCGACACAACAAAACATGACAGGAACTCACTACTTCGACAACATACATCATCATCTTCGACCATCTTCATCGACCCGTCCAGCCGACCATTCTCAGCACCGACACTGATCAACGACCTCGAAAGCCCCATCACGCATGTATAACCTCGAGCGCCAAAGGCAAGCCACCATTACTTCTCGTTCGTGTCTTGCAGCTGGAACGTTAAGTCCGCCATCAATACATCCATCACAACACGCCACCAAACTCTCGCCTATAAATACTAGACTGTCAAAGGTTCATTCAACACACCCTTTATACACAGAGCATCAGCATATTCAGTCGACCAAAATCCAAGAACCCTGTAATAACCCTGACCAAACCGACACCATGGCCCCCAAACTCACCCGAGCATCGACCAAAGCCAAAGAGCTCCAGGATGCGGATACACCCTTGGTCCGCAGGTTGAAAAACATCAAGAATGCCAAAGTACAGCAGGGCCAATGGCAGAAACTCTGGACCGAGAACCAAGAGTGGGCCTTCATCGACAAGAAAATGACCCAAGCCGCTGAAAAAGTCCAATGGAGCACCATCTTTAACTATCCCAATGCACCCCTGATGGCCAGCTTTAGTGGAACAAAAGAAGCGGCTGTAAAATTCACTATCAGTCGATACCACAATGGTCGGTTCTACTTCGATGAACCGATCGACATTACCAAGGACGTCATCTCAAAACTCACTGGTCTATCGAACCAAGGAAACCCTGTACCAATTGGATCTAAGGAAGGGTTGGTCCAAGAACTCACAGGATCACCATCCGGGAAAAATTCCAAAGGGTTGATGATCAGGCAGATTGCAACTCGAATGCCACAAATTGTGGCTAAAATCATCACCGTCACACTTACCTTAGCAGGTCGGAGCAGCGACCTCAAACTGGAAATGTTGGAGGCCGTTGACACAATCGCAACCGACGGTCGAATTTATCAATGGGGAGATTATGTCACCGACATGATCAAAACCGTCTGCAAACGATGTCAAGATACGGGAGGAATCATCAAGTTCCCCTCCCTAATCCTTTGGATCGTTATGTACCACATCTGTCCGGTAGGAAGTCTAGTCTTCCAGGAACCAACAAAATTCGACATGAACAGATTTAAACCCTTCTCACAGAAAGGAACCCCACATGAGCTGCAGCAAGGGAAAGTGTTTCTGGAAAATTGGTTCCAACAGTTGAAAATTCGCACAACTAGATGGAGGGTGCCCCAGAACATCCAATGAAATCTACCGCCGAACTCCCACATACAGTTGGAGATTCACCATACAGCGGTCTGGTACATGCAGGGCAAGAACCCCAAAGCCAATACCCTTGACTACTACCCATCTATCGACCAAATCTTTCGGGAATTAACTCAACAAGCAAAGACAAGAATAACAATACCCGAGGTAGCAAAACAGGTCGAATTTTCAATCATCGAGCCACTCACCAACCAGGAGAAAGAGGAAGACTATGAGCTCAACCTCTACATAAGTACATTTGTGTCGGAGGACACCCCGGTCCAGCCCACTGGTTGGGTACACATAACCATCAAGCCTCCGACCGAACCGCGAGTCGACACCCAGCCGACAGAACCACAACCACAGCAGCAAACTTCCTCGGCCCTAGCAAGTGTCGCCCCAAGACAAGTACCGATGGGTGAAGTCGAGTCTGCCAACCCCGAGTATGCTCTATCAAAAGACATCATCAAGAAATTGGCCAAGGAGATAGCTTCCACCAGAAAGAAAATCAAAGCCCAAAAAGTACAACAAGACAAAGGTAAACACAAGCTTATCATTGTTGAGTCATCTGATGATGAATAGGAGCTAGTAGCTGCGGCCGTCAACATTGTAGAGGATGCCGCTGCAAACAAAGTACCAGTTGAAACTTAGTTTCAATGATTTCTCAAAGCAGGAGCATCGGAAGGTCGACCAAAGAAGGCCAAAACAATGACGACACCTGAATATGCCATCGATCTTGTGTCGACCCCCCCACCCCCATCACTAACACCAGTAGTCGAGGAGCAAGCACCGGCACAGCAGTCGGTCAGCCCCCTCGACCTATATCAAAAAGAAATCCTAGAGACAGTGAAGGCCAAGTTCACCAAAGACACCGAGCTCAAATCTTTCTTCAAGACCCTGCCTGAGCTGTTTCAGTCGGCTCAGAAAATTCAAACAACGACTCCTCTCTACGCAAGCAAAAAGATCTATGCACACACCACATCAACATTCACCCGAACCACCCAAGAAGGCAACATGATTGGAGAAATGCAGTCTATCATGGAGCCAATCGACCCCGAAACCCAGAATGACCCACTACACCGCCAGAAGCCGATATCTCTTCCGGCGAAAGCCAACAACACACTCCAACCAACCCCGCTACCCCCGCCCATTCCCCTACTCCATCGCCACCGCCACCATCCCCCCCCCCCCCCCCCCCCCCCCCCCCCCCGACCACCACCGGTATCACAGACAAACCTTTCACAACCACCTACATCCTCATAGCCAGAAGTGGTCATACCACCTCCCCAACCAGAAAAACCATCGGCTTCCATTCCACCAACCACAGACCCACCCTCTACTGTTGCAGGTACCCAGGAGCCAGAGGCAGACAAGCACAAGAAGGAGAAATAGCATCATACAAAAACTTCCAGCCTATGGATTAGCTTAAGGGATGCAAGTTCCTTGACCGACACAGAGGTCAGCCAACTCCTCAAAACCTTGGCCAAAGAAGCAAAGACAAGGACGGTACGAAAAAGTAAAGAGCTCACAGACAAAAATACAGAAGCAGTCGAGTTTCTCGGAAAATGCAAAGCTCTAGCTCAGTTCATGAGACCAGGCCCTATCGAAGTCGACACAGATTGACCACTTGAAAGAGAATATCGGCTCTTCGAGACCATGGTATCGACCGTCTAGGCCCATCTCCAAGAAACCAAGGAAGAACAGAAGGAAGAGACTACCCGACTGCTCCTGGCCCAACACACTACCTTCTCGGAAGCATACAAAGTTATAAAAGACCATATGGAAGAATCCGTTGTCACCGAGGAAGTCTTAAGAGACTGGCCTACTCACTATGGGTAGGTCTATCAGCAGACATGGTAGACGCGTCAAGGCATTCAGGCCTTGGAGGGCCGGAAGATGACAAAGGCAGAACTCAGGCAGACAATAGAAGAACATATCATGCTGGAGACTAACAAACTGCAGAAGCTGGAACGGGAAGCACATCAGTGGGTACAATAGGCTCTTCCTAACTTAGAGAAAGCCAACATCATCTGCCCACAGATGAAACGACTCATCGACGCCGCAGAAGAGCAGAACTAGTCATTGGGCCCCAACATGTAAAAGATTGCAGAAATACCCATTTCAGAGAAGATGTCGGTCCTATCAAGTCTAACTACCCTAACTATCGACATCCAGAAAGCTTTACAGAGTTGGATAGATTTTCAACATCACCTTGCCATCACAGCTCCAGCCATAGTCGAGATCTGCGTCCAGAGAAGACCAACCATCCATCTACACAGCCCACCACAATAGCATTTGATGGACCTCAACATCTTTTTTGTACCTCCCTATTTCTTTGGGACGAAGAAACGTTTTGTTCGTGGGGGAGATGTAGAAGGAGCAAGTCGACAAAGTTGACTTGAACGAGGACCGACTTAGTCGATTAGCCGACTAAGTCGATGGACTAACTTAGTCGATCAGCCGACTAAGTCGAGGGGCCGACTTAGTCGATCAGCTGACTAAGTCAGTCGGCCGACTAACTAGAATATTAGGTCGTCTAAACTAACAGTTGTGTCGGTTCACCGAACTGACGGGTAGTTATTTTGTAACTGTTTGTAAATTGTATATATTATGCTGTTGAGCCAAACGAGAACTTAGTTCAGTTCTCTGCCTTGTATGAACTCATTGTAATATAATCTGTTAATTTCTATCTGTTCTTATCTCTTGTCTCTGTGTTATATTTATATGTTTTAGTGTGTATTATTGGTAACCATATTTGATCTATAAGATTACAACACTACTTCTTCATAGCTGGAAGGTTCTGCATCAATGATGTCGCTCAACAGTGTCATATAACTGCACTCTGTCTGAGACCTCTTCTTTCTTTGAAAGTATCATCGTATTATTCTTCATCTTGGATTATTTCTTGAACTGTCACCACTTGTTCTTTGGAACAAGTCTCATCCTTCTTTTCTTGTAGGTGATTGTACACGATCTTTCCTACAATTCAAATGCATTAGTTGTATGGTTAGAAACATTTCATAAGGTATATTCATAATGAAGAATTATTTTGCATCAATATATAATCATGCAACTATTTTATCCAATACAACATTCATCCATATCTTACAGAAACTTTCTAGATTCCTTCCATCTCTACCAAGAAAACATTGAGATTGTGCACTAATCCAATATGTCAGCAAAGAGGTTTCACTCTAGATAAGTAGAAATGGAGAGTTGTATAGTACCATGCGCTGCTTATCCATCATATGGATATTAGTAGTATACTATCATTAGTACAAACATTCTATCACATCAACTGAATATAAACAATTTCATAACAAAATAATATCATGAAATGACAATTGAATACTTATATTTATTTGTTTCATGGGTAGACTCCTTCTTGAGACTTAGCTTCATCATCTTCTACATTCATAACAACATAATTTCTTACCCAAATGCTTAAGATGGATAAGAGTTTCTTGAAGAATTGAGTTCTTCATATTCCTCATCACTTGAGGGATCTTCTTTGAATCGTGAGTGCTTGTTCTTCAGTTGCTCCCATATTCTATTCTCTTATTATGGGTCAAACTACATCTTGTGTGTGCTCTTCCCAAAGTCTACTGAAAGTAATCACTTCCTTATAGAACACATTCCTCGAATGAATGAATACCATGATCCTGAGAAGCCATTCAAGGTGGCTATCACAACTTCTGCATCCACTGCTTCAAGTTGTTCTTTGATTTGAGAGACCCTTGTAAATTATGACTGTATGGTCTCTGCATTTTGGATCTTTACATTCTTCAACTGGTTTCTCAAATTTTTCTTCTTATTTATGTTCTTCCCTTCAAATAGATTGTTTAAAGAATCAAACATCTCTTTATGTGTCTTTAGGTAAGACACTTGTGGTATGAGGTGTGTTACAGCTGATTTTACCACACATGGTAGATCACACATTTATGGCCTTCCCTGTCCCTCTGTAAACTCTTTGGACCCCATAGACCATTTTTGTACCTTTGATGTTTCCAATATCATCCCTAAAAACATGTGTTATTTGCTATATGCGAATTTTTAAGCCTTTCTCGCGTATATACGCGGATATGACCCTCAAAAACGCGTACATCGAGATGTGTGCAAAAGGCCAAATAGTTTTGGAGTTTTCCTTGATGTGGATCCAAGTCACTTGTCTCTTGGACTTTCATATGCCTTCAGATTGCTCAGATTTGACCTTCCATTACCCCATTGAAGCACTATATAAGGAGCCCTTTGGATACATTGAAAGGAGAGGAATTGAAGAGTAGGAAAACTATAGTCCATTCTTGCTGAAGCTTGCATATACTTGAGTCTGCATCCCTTTTTCTTTTGGAGCACTTTGTGTTCTTCCCAAGCTTGCCTTTTCTTGTGATATTGCTATCAAGAGATGGATGATTAAGGTCGTGGAGGCCTAGGTGGAGGACTCAGTTTCTCTGGTTCGCAGACGTCCCGACAGAGGTTGTCATTCATGTAATATCTGATTTATATTAATAGAAATATATTTTCCTGTCCAATGATGTGCAATTAAATGAATATTGAATGCATGGATGCTTTTAATTTCTTATATGTTATTGATTATATATGCTAGAGTAGGTCTAACACCATTATACAGCATGATTTTCTTGTTTGTTGATTGTTGAGAGGGCAAATTATTAACACAAGCGAGATTGGAAAAGATCAATAGGGATCTACATCAACCATCTAGAATAAGGTATGTTTCGAGATCCTTTAGTGTTAGATGCTTTATTTCTCTTCCATATTGGGAAGGGATTGATTTCTGCAGTTAACCTATCGATTGTGGTACACNAGAATAAGGTATGTTTCGAGATCCTTTAGTGTTAGATGCTTTATTTCTCTTCCATATTGGGAAGGGATTGATTTCTGCAGTTAACCTATCGATTGTGGTACCCCCCAAGCCATAGGAAGTTTTCGCCGTAAAAGAATTGGCGACCATACTGGGGAGTTCCTAGTCATTTTCTTTGGGGGTTTTGTCGGCATTCAATGTTCTTGAATTTCTCTGATTTCTCTGTTTTCTGAATCAGGACTAGGGGCATTTTTTCCCATAGTGTCTTATAGGAGTAAATTTTGTCTCAGCTTGTCTATTTGCCTTTTTTTTATCTATTTTTCTTCCTATACGTGAGTTTAGCCTTCACATTCATGTGTACACGCGGGTTTTCCTAGAATAGGCGGGTATATACGTGGATTTAGTGCACACAGTCTTGTATGCCTTGAGTTTTTCCTTTTTGGGGAAGATTAAGTGTTGTTGGGTGAGTTTGGATGATTGCTGAGTCTTCTTGGATGCTTCTGGAGTCTGTATACATCCCTATTTCTGACTAGAGATACTTTTTAGTTTAAAATTTTTAAAAATGTTCTTGTCATTTCATTTTCAATTTTTTGTTTTGGGATTAGTGCATTAGGTATCTTTTACCTTGGTGCTTTGCTTGGGTTCTATCTAGTAGTGCTTGCAAATTCTAAGGGTTGTAGAGTCATAATTTTTCTTTTTATCTCATTTAATTCAAAAAATACAAAAACATTTGCTTTTTGGATCATTATGCATTGTTTGCATTTTGCATTTGCATGGTACTTGAATTAGGTTTCCTTGGAGAATATTAGTCAGATTTTCATATAGGAATGATTGAATATTCATTTGAAGGAAAATTTTGTACTTCACATAGTAGCATACCCTGTTCTTCATTTGACACAGTGTATTTGCATTGATTGTTAGGTGTGCATTTTACTTTTTGTTGCATCATAACATCATTAGTTGCATGACCATTTGCCTTTTGAGTAATAAGCCAATTAAAATCAACGCATAATAAAATGAATTACACTCTTTTATTTTATAGGGTGCACCAACAAGATTAGATTTTAGGGTCATGGAATAGTTCATTATGAGTAAATTCTCCAAGACCACTAAACGAAACATTTATGTGTCTGTCTAGGTGAGAGTGTGAAATTCCTTTATATAATTAGTGTTATCAGGATCCTCCTCTTACAAGGGAGTTAAGCACAAGACAGTGTGAGCGGTTATTGATTGGGATGACCCCTTTTCATAACTGAGTAGCATCGGAGATATTTCTAGGATTGTATTCATATCCGAGGGCTCTTTTGATAGTTTCAGGCTTTGCTACCTTGCCCATACATTCAATCCCGCCTGCAACTTTTCGCCTGAGCATTGATTATATTAAGGTAACGTTAGTTGCCTTACCTAGGTTATAGAGGGGGTACTTCGTAGAGGTTATTCTGTAGGTGTCCTGGCCAGGTAGGGGTCGGATAGCACAGTCGCTATATGCAGGTGTCCTGGCTAGGTAGGGGTCAAATAGCATACTCTTTATCTACAGGTTTCCTGGCCAGGTAGGGTTCAGACAGCACATCACTTCAGACACCTTATGGAGCTTCTCACGGACAGTCTTATGGACCATAGTATGGACAAAACTATCAACCCTATGGGTGCAAGTATCAACAACCCGCTTACTCTTCCAATTATGGCTTTGTAGCACCGCATAATCAAGGTACACCACATCATAATGCTTCCATGCAGCCCTATATGGGTCAAATGGGAGGAGGTTATTATGGCCAAGGCCATGGTATTTATAGCAATCAGCCTTACATGAACCAGAACTATCAGGGAGCGTGGCATAGACCGGCTCAACCTAGGCTCCCTTTTCTCGCAACTTTGAACTTACCTGACTTATCGAGACTTATGAACGATCTAGTATCTCATGACCTGGCCTGGCCGGCCATCCCTAACAAGCTTCCTTTGGACATTCCCAAGTTCAAGGGAAAAGCTGGAGATGATCCTAGTGAGCATGTCACCACTTTTCACCTTTGGTGCTCTTCCAATTCCTTACATGATGATTCAATCCGTTTGAGGCTATTTCAATCCACCTTCACCGAGCCTACAGCAAAATGGTATATAGAGTTACCGAGGGGGGCATACATTTTATTTGATGACCTTTACATGACTTTCCTCAATCACTTTCAGCTTCATGTATGTTATGACATTGGTATCGAATTCTTGTCGACATTTTGGAAAGCCAAAGCCACACATATCTCGAATCATATTCAAGAGTGGTATAGAAAGAAGCGATTGATTAAAGCCTTTATACCACCAAAATTTCTCCTTGAGTGGTTCCTCAAGTCATTGTTACCTTACATCGCAGAGGATGTTTCTACATCCAGAGTCCAAAATGAGGGACAAGCAATCTTTAGGGCACAAGAATTGGATTTGATCTACGCTCAATCTGGACTTTTGTATGATATTATACCTAATGCTCTGGGTCTAGTTTCAATCCCAAGATCAAGCCTGGGCCACATGCCGATGGCATTGTGGGTTGTAAAAGTACCAAACCTACAGATTCGGTTGTGAAACAAGTGAGCTAATTGTCAATTAATCAATCCACCTCGGGACAAGCCATGGCTTTGTCTCAACCTACCTAATTGGTGAGTATACTTTCCATGCAATCGTTGGACCAGAAGGGCAACCAGTAGCCTTGAAGGAATAAGAAAAAAAGGGAAACATAATCGTAAGGGTGGGAATGAGAATGAAAATGCTAATTATAATGATAAGAACGCTTGTAATGCTGGGGGGGACAAGCAGACTAAACATAAGGTAAATTTTACTTAGAATTTATGTAAGGATGACCACATCACTCACTCATGCCCTCATATGGAATATGCCTCGAGGTTCATAGCACAGGGCCCAGCTGTGCTAACTAATCCTTTACCCAACAATCAAAATATGAACTCGAGGACCATTGATCCTCATTATGCATCGGGTAGAGATAAAAATCCATCGGAAGCCAATACTGGTCATGGTTGCATCAACATGGTGCATGCTACTAATATTGTAAATCGTGCGAAAGATTATGGTTCATCACAACTGGACCTTGGAAAGGAACCCGTTCCACCTAAGAGCCCTTTGTGTATCAAAAAAGCCTCGATACCCGTGTGGGCCAAAACACACAATTTAGGATGGCATAAAAAATGAATTGGACCATGAAAACTTGAAACATTTGCATGAAATAGGAATAGGAGGACATGAGGAGTTACCTGGATCAAACGGTGTCGAATTCCGTTGGGCGATGCTCCCAGAATTCGCATTGGAATTTTTGAGCTCAAATAGGTTAAAATTTCAAATGATATGGAATTTTTAATTTTTTTTTACTATTTATAAAAAGAATTTGAAATTGTTGAAATTTTTTACCCACTTTCTATAGTTTTTGACCATTTTCTGACCATTTTGGACTGTTTTGAACTAATTTGATGATGTAGGAGTCTGTTTTGAGCACGGTTTGACCGTGGTTTTGACCCGTTTGTGCCTATATCAAGTATTATGTCTAAACTAGCATATAGGTTATGTTTCACATCCATTTGCATTTTTCATGACCTTATGACCATTTCATTATAACCTTAGGTACGAACCCATTCTATCTTGTCACGGAACCTTCTTGTTGCTTTTAAAAGTGACATGATGTGAATGGTAAAGCTTGACCATACATGGGTACTCTAGTTAGCTCCTATTTTCATTTGGTGCCCATGCCGACATTTTTCCTTTAGGGTGGGCAAGTCCTTTGTATAGTACCGCCATGACTCTGTGCAAGAGCCTCATACTCCTCTTGATCTTTTTGTTGGCCTTTTCCCCAGGACTCCCTTATGTCAAGTTGTCATTGCATTATCATGAGTTTTGCTTGCCTTATTGAGCCTTATGTCGGCTTTCCTGACTTTGATTATCAGCCATATAGCCTAAGCTTGTCTCATGTCTAGCCAAGTAGAGCCATTTTACATATCTTTTGCAGCTTGATTCCCCTTTTTTACAGGGAGGGGACTTTCCCCCGAGTGTCATTATCCTACACATGTTTCCTTACATTGAGCATAGGTATGTTCCGCTGCTTGGAACTGGTTTTTTTTCCCCTTGACACTCGTCTCCTCCTATATTTGTAACTATAAAGCACTTTTATTCTTTTTCAATCTTTTTAAAATATTTGAAAAAGTCCAAAAAAAATAAAAAAACCAAAAATCCGGACAGGAAAGGATGTTATCTTTGGCAGCAATCGAGCCATGTCACCTTCGAACAGAGCACTGTATATCGCATCCATTGGTTGGGTTAATAGTTTGAATTTAGGAGTTGTACTCATTTCTCTGAGTTTATCTCCACCGACTGGTTAAGCTTCTAGTCCTTATGGTGCCTCTGTCAATGCCTCCTGTGTCGTAGAGTTGTCCCAGTTTTGTATATTGAGTCTATGCTACCTATATTTATTCACCATTCACCTTTATGCTCTTGTTGGAAGGAATTTGAAGCCTAATTTGGCCATTCCTTAGTTTTCTTGACTTTGCATGTCGTCCATTCCCGGTACTATTACTAGTTCATGCACATTATGATCGAGTCCTTCCACATTATACAGATTTTCTAAGTACCTCATGTTGGATGATGGGGGATGCCTTAATTCCCTCCTTCCAACTAATTTCATCCCATCAACTTCAGATCATTTATTCTGGGATTGGAATCTAGAGTCATTTGAGTGCCTTGAGACTTACAGTCATCAATGGTAGGTTCGCTCACCATCAACAATTTTTAGAATACATCAATGTCCCCTGATCAATGGATTCTTTCAAGTGTTTGACCTCAACACATTTATTTGCACTTGTTAGATTGCACTCTAGTACCTTGATTCCCATTTTCATTATCGGTGGGTGATCTCGCGTCTATTAACGGTATACATCAATGACCGGTAATCAGATGATGGACTACTATGTTCGACCTCGACACCTCTATTCACATAGTAGGACATGTACTCGTAGCGGTTTGTGTAGAAGACTGTCCAGATTAGTGGCATTTCATATATGTTACCTCCTTGATTGTTCCAGTGTTCATGAGATTTCATCTTTCATGACTTGATTCCAATGTATGTCAGATATCTTCAGCCATTATGGAGGTCTCGATCCATTATATATCTTCATCTTTCATGGAGATCATGATCCTTTGTATATCTTCATCATGGAGATTCTGATCTATCTATATTGTATGTGGTGATGACCACACATGTCATATTTTGTATCATGCCTATTCATGGCCATTGTACTCTTATATATCCAAGACTGCTGTATGTATTTGTAGTAATATGCAAAGATATTTGTACTGTATTGTTGGATGGCTAGTTCTTCCACCTGGTTCTCCATTGTTGGTCACCCAATATGCAAGTGAATTACAACTAACATTTAGAGTGTACAATACTTATTGTCAACCCACGGAAGTCTTGTATTTCAAGGATAACATGCACAATATATGCTTAAACACTAAATTATTGTAATTGAACAATCCTATCCTCTATTCGGCTATGCTCATCCCAAGAATCTACTTAATCTAGTTACCTTCTAAGGAATGCAATCACAATTACCTTCTGTTATTCTCGATCTAAGAATGGAAAGATGAAAGTCACATCTAGATTACAATTGCAGAAAAGGGGAAATTCCATTTCAAACCACTTAATGATTAACCCAGCTATCTTAATCTAATTATTCTAGAAATCCAAAGACATAAATTGAACATTAGTCTAGAGATTCAAAATACAAAAATTGAGTTCAGTTGTTCTATGAATTCGAATTATAGGAATGAAGTTCTGCAATCATAAAAATAAGAGACAAGCTGCAAAGATTCATGGAAACAACAACTAAAAGATCTAAGGATGAACAGATATGTTACAGTTACCACACAATTTGCATGAGGAATAATTACCTACTCAGTCGATTGTCACACCATGCCACTACAGGTATCCAAGAGATGCAATCACAACACACTGTAAATCCACAACTTGTTACAGCGTCCTACGAAGAAATAAAATTAACATAACATCACACAACAAAATAATTGAAATGCATAATTTAACTTAGCGATCCCTATGGAAGGCGGGCCCAGCCTTCACACAAAGATGCTCGATGAACACACGTAAAAACCTTTCGATCTAAAGTAACTCCTTGTATTAAAAGACAGATCAATTACACAATTCCTCCTCATAGCTAATACAATGGATTGATTATATGTTCAACAACCCCTGGTTCGAAACAGTTCTCCATATTTATACAATGTAAATCATAGCATCCTATCCCTATTATGGGGAAACCATGAATATCTCTAATCTTCAGGAGCCCTAAATGACAACAGCTGTTACAAACTTGGTAGGATGAAAAATAGGAAATATAGGGAAACTGCTAATCACCCCATGAGTGACGATATCTTCAGATCACAGCTATACATGAGCAGCAGCGCACTATTGACCTCCAAGTCTGATGCATTCTATCACAACTATCTTTGTACAGCTTTTCCTGGGATAACACACTGGAACTACATTCCTTGGGTAATGGTAGGATGGATGGTGATTAGCTTGAGCAATGAATGCCCACCCTTTTCGTAGCATGTTCATCCCGATCTTCCTGCATTACATATATCTCAAAATACCTTTATAAACCATCATATGTTAGTGCATTAAGAGATATGAAGCCTTAATTATCACAATCATAAGTATTAATAAAATAAAACAATGACCAATCATACCTTGGTGGTTTGAAGAGTAGAGTGGGGTAAAAAATTTATTTGGCATGCTCAATGGGGTAGGATATGACAAAAAGAGGTAATTAAGGGTGGTCAAAAGGGGCCATTTCTAGGCCCAACATCTCCCCCCAACTGTCCTATTGCATGTCCTCATGCAACAACCTCCATTATTCCAAATCTAAATCTTGCACTGTGCTCTGTTCATGGAGAGAAGAGAATTTGTAGAGGAACTCAGACATCCCTTCTTTTTCTATGAATCCTCTGTGGGCAATCCAATATCTCTAGCATCGCTGCTCCTCTGCCTTGGTTAGTGAGAAATCCATCCTGTATGTTTTTTCTGGCCACCAAATGAGGGGAAATTTAAATTTCAGTCCCAACCAATTAGCCCCACATTCCTTGATACATCCAACATAACCTTCAACCCTGCCTGTTCAAAATTTCTAAAATAATAGGGGTCTCTGCCCTTGAGTGTAGGAGAGGAAACCTACCATATGTGCTTACTTCCTTCAAATGCTGCTTGTTGGTGTATAGAAATATGGTTGGTACATGTAGAAATAACTTCCTCATGTAGTTCCATTATCTGCTAAGTCTGGATGGGGCATGAGAGCAAACTCCTGTGTCGAGCAACAAAAATACCCGAATTTTTAGGCTCACTTCAAACCCACATATTAGATTGAGCTTCATTGTGATAAAAGGTTTGAAAATACCTTTCCCACTAAGCATGATTGCTCACAAAAGAAGCAAAGGCCCTCAACTGAACATCTCCTGAAAAAGGGACAGGATTTGAATGGCGGTCCAGAGGAAAAGCCATCTCATGCAAATATAATTCACACAACAAATTTTGATCTTCAAATTTGCTTCTTGAAAATGCTTCCAAAATTTTTGTTGAGGTTGTTATATCAAATGACCTCCCTTCTTTCACAGCTCTCAACTTAAACCAAACAAATTGTTCAAACAGAAAGACAGGGTAAGAAGAAGAAGGTACCCTAGTGCCTAGGAGTTCTTGAGAAAGAGCATACATCTGTTCTTTTTCCTTTTGCATAGACTGGAACTTTTTCAGCTCCCTTAAATTGCTTTGTAGCTCTTCTTCTCAAAGTCTCTGGGTCATATGTTCTTCTACCCATTTCTCCTCCAGTCTCTTGATAATCTTTTTATGCTCAATAAGGGAAATTATCCCTTCTTGGTATTCCTCCACCTAGCTCTTCCATTTTATTACCTCCATTCTCAAAATTGAGATTTCTGTTGTAGGCCCTCAGGGTTTCTTCTTCATGATGCTCCTCCTTGTCAGAATCTAGGCCAATGAAGTTTTGAAGGGGATCAATCCACACCTTGTCACCTAATGTGCCACATTGGACATCCTGCACATCTAAATCTATTTCTGAGGGTCCTGGTTCTTGTGTGACAGCAACCTTTTCTGGACTCTCTTCAGCAACAACATCCACCACTCTTGGAGACATTGGTTCTTGTGTAACATTGTCTTCTTTCTGGGGTTCTCTCATGGCAATTTTGGCAGCTGACTGTGAGGATCTTGGTTCTTATAGAGCAACTTCCTCCTGAATCTTAATTCCATTTTCTACCTGATTATCAACTGCTATCTCAACCAGAGGCTATGAGGATACTGGTTCTTGTGTGATAGAGCCCTGTTCTTATTTTTCCTCCTACTGTTGAGATTGGATGTCTTCTTCAATATGCAGCTACTCCTCAAGGATTTCAGTATCACCTGAGGGTTGTGTTTGAACTTGTTCATCTTCACTCCAATCCATATCAGGAATGACATCCACTTCAGGGTTATTTTCTTGTTGCATTTCAAGAGTCCCTACCACAACCTTCAAGGATCATTGGTTCTTGTGTGACAACATCCCAACTCACTTCTTCATCTCCCTACTGTTGTGGCTCCTCTTCTATGATTTTTGTGTCATGGGACAATTCTGGAGTCGTAGTACAAAATTCTTTATTAAACTCCAGAGTTCCCTCAATTCCTATTTCTCCTCCCCTTTGGATAGCCACATGGACAAGAACATTCAAGGATGTTGGTTCTTATGTGACAACACCCTGTTCAACCCCATCATTGCCTTGCTGTTGTGGTTCCACTTCTATGTCATGGGAGGATTCTGGGATCACAGTGCAATCTTCATCCATAAAATCGGGAATAACTTCATCCCTTGGTTCCTCTGTCCTAGAGTTAGTGGCAATTTCAGCAAGGATATTTAAAGATGTTGGTTCTTGTGTGACAACATATTCTTTATCTGAAACTTCCTCCTCCTGAAGTCTTCCTTTGGGAGTCCCATCTTCTCTCAACTCAGGTTGTCCCTGTCCTTCCTCCATTATAGGTGCAGACGGCTATGTTGTAAAGGAATGAATTACAATCTTGTGGCCTGATTCTTTAAATATTTCTCCACGGGTGGGACAGACCACTCTTTCTTCCTCATTGCCAAGCTCGGTAGGATTTGATCCCTCCAATTGATCTGCAGCCTCCACCAATGTGTGTAGCTTCCTTTCATCCTGCTTTTGCATGCTTCTTTTGAAGTTTCCAATTCCTTTCTAAGTGTTTGGACTTCCTGTTTTAATAGCCTATTTTTGAACAGAAGTCCTTCAATTTGGGGTTCTTCTTCAACCAGCCCCTGTGGGGCATCAATTGTTCTAGGTTCAACAATGGGGAACTCAATTTGTGCTTCTACGGTTGCCCATCTTTCCCTTACTGCTTCTGCTGTTGCGACCAAGCTAGTTATTTTCCTTCTTATTGGTGGACATACCTTAATTTCATCCTTTGATCTCTTCCTTTTTCTTTGTGGTGCTGGAGTTTCTGGACTCATAGCTGAGGTAGAAGGAATGTTCCCAGTTCCAACATTTTCTTGTTCCTCAGGATGTTCTTCCTCAATCAAAGTTCCTCCCCACTCAGGTGAGGATTCAATGGTCACCAACTCAGTATTTTCTTCTGTTGCCATGGCTCTGTCATATTCGGGTTCAATTGTCGCAGCATCTAATGCTGCTCTAGTTTCACCCTCTGCTATCAGAGCTACCCTATTATTTATCTCTTCCATAGGGTTTTTATGTACATCTTCTCTCAATTGTTTTGCTTGTACTCCTGGTTGATCCTCTGATCCAGTCTCATCTCCCCCCCAACTATATTGGAGGGGCTCCGAGCCTCCTGTTGTGCTTCATTTCCCCCTAACTGTGGATGGACCTGCTCTTCCTCTATTAGAGAACTGGAAAAAGGAGCGGGTTCCTGAACTTGAGCTGTAAATTGCTCCCATGTTATATTGTGTTGAGCAAGGGTCCTTAAGATTATTAATTTAATGAGGCCATGGTGGGTCAGTGAGTAGAGTGGATGTTTGGAAACTTGAACAAACCCCACCATATGATGTAAATCATTGAGAAAATAATATGGAATATTTAATAGAACCCTGTGACGGAGATGAGATAGTAAAGGGAATTCAGAATTATAGATTGTTTGGTACCTACCTTCATAGGTGATATATTTCTTGAGGAAAACAGCGATGTGATTCTATGGTTATGGCAATGACTATAATACTATCCCTCTTTTTGTCATTTGAACCTACTCCCCCTCTATTAGAAAGTCCTATACTGCTACAGTAGTGGGGAATCGACGTCCAAACCAAGACCTTCCCACCTGAGGAATACCAATGACCTCAGCCATGATGGCTTCAGAAACTTCAATGCACAATCCCCAAACCTCTGAGTGAGTTTTTGTGAGGTTCAGAGCAAGATGTAAGGCTGCTTCACGGTGAAATCCATTCAGACGTTCAAAAAATTCTGTCCAACCGGCATCTTGAAAGATAGTGAAGACTGCAGCATTTCTTCTGAGTTCTCGTGTGTTTGAAGGTTCATAACGAGCTGGAATCCCCATGTTTCTCACTTCAGAATTATTTTGCAGTTCAATAGATTACAGACTCTGACAATGGAGGTTACAGCACAGAGTATGCATGGATAGCTCATAGGAGAGTTAGGCAAATTTGGAAAGTTTCAACGCACTAGATTATTTGAAATTTTATTCCGAATTGGGAAAGGTGGCGGTTATTACGTAGCATAATTAGTCTTTATGTCACCCAGGTAGAGAGTTAATCGATGCAATAATGGGCATAAAAATGGAGGTACGACTGATATTGTCAAATCATATTGAAACTTAATCAAGTGGTTAATCAAAGCCATACCTTTGGAAATGCGCGTTGGATGTCCTTTGGAGAATAATAGAACGTGTGGTTGTAGACATTGTGGAAGCTGAACTTGTGCACTGTGTAGTCATTAAATGTAATCATTATTACAAAGGTACTGTAATAACTCTTTCTGCTAGTGAAGCAAAAACCATCGTGTCAAAATGGTCGAAAATATGATAAATATTACATTATGGGTCAAACTGTCGGCATTAGGAATCGAAGCCATATCTAGAGGAGTTGCTATCATGCAAAAAGATCTACTAATAACACAGGAGTCACAGCCACAGGTTATAAAGAAATCAAAGTAGAGGCACAGCCTTCAATGATAGAAAAATCAGCTAAATATAGCGGAGTTGCAACTGCCGGAAAAGATTTCGCAGCTACCGGGAAAGATGTTGCAGCTACTGGGAAAGATGTCGTAGCTGCCGGAAAAGATGTTGCAGCTGCCGGAAAAGAGGGAAGAAAATGTTAAGCGAATGGAAAGTGACTGTGCTGCAGCTACGTGAAACGGGTTTTATGGTATAAAAAAAAACGGGGTCACAGCGTGTAGAAACGGAATAAGGCGGAGTTTCATGGTGCGGTAGCTGCCAAAAATGGTGTTGCAGCTGCCAGAAAAAGGTGTTGCAGCTACCCGGAAAAGACGGTGTTGCAGCTGCCAAAAAAAGGTGTCGCAGCTGCTGGAAAATGGGTGTCGCGGCTGTGACAAATTTATTTAAGGGGAAAAAATAAAAATAAAATAAAAAAATTTGGTGTGAGAAGGCACAAAAAAATGAATTTTGGTCGACAGGCCCGATCTGACCACCATCCTTGGGCGCTTCCCTGCAAATTTTGGAAAAACACAAAATCAGATCAAGTGCAAAAGAAAAGATAACATAACAAAAAATACAACAATTATTTATGTACAATGATTCATACATGATTTATAGTGATCAATTAAGGATTGACAGAGGCAGAGAGAAATTCCTGCCCTTGTGCTAGTTAGTAATCTAGATCAGCGACAATTTGCGAGATAAATGCATCCTTTGAAATTGGTTTACGGTACAATCGCATCCTGTGACCATTGGCAAATAATGGTGCACGGTTTTCATCGATAGTTACCAGGCAGACTGTGCCGTTATCAAATACCCTATCTACTATATATGGGCCCAGCCATCTTGTGCGTAATTTTCCCTTGAAATCTTTTTTGAATATGGAATCGTATAATAGTGCCCACTCTCCCTCACATAAGACCTTCTTTTTGATGAATCGGTCATGCTAATTGGATCTCTGTTGTTGAATTAACACTGTCTAGTCTACTGCAGCTAACCGATTCTTGTACAGTTCATTCAATTGGTTCAATCTTCTTTTATGGGCTTCAGTTACATCCAGGTTTACTTCTGTGGCCATCTTCAGAGTCTTGATTTCAAGTTCAATTGGGAAGATGGCACTTTTTCCATACACTAAGTTGTAAGGAGAGAAACCTGTGGTGTTACGCCAAGTGGTGCGATATGCCCATAGTGCTTCCGGAATCCTGTTAGCCCAATCTCTATGATGGCTCTTGACTGTCTTGGTAAGGATAGCTTCAATAACTTTATTAGTGTTTTCCACCTAGCCATTGGCTTGGGGATGGTAAGGTGAAGCTACCCTATGCTGAACATGATACTTCCGTAGCAGAGCTTCAAATTGATATGACATGAACTACGGTCCCCCATCAGTAACTACTTCCTTAGGTACCCCAAAACGGGTAAATATTTCACTATATAGAAAGTCGATCACAGCCTGGTCATTAGCTTTTGCCAAAGCTACAGCTTCTACCCATTTAGTCATATAATCGGTACATACCAAGATGTAGGCTTTCTATTTGGAATGAGGGCTGATAGGGCCAATGAAATCCAGAGCCCATTTATCAAAGGGTTCAATTACTGATTGTGGTTGTAGAGGCATTTGATCTAATCTGTTGGGCTGACCCATCCTTTGGCAGCTATCACAAGACTGAACATATATTTTTGCATCCCTGAAAAGAGTTGGCTAATAGTATCCCATTCTCAGCGCTTTGTGTCCTATCCTTCTATCTATAAAATGTCCCCCACAAGGTTCATCATGGAGGCCTTCAATATATGAAAGATTTCATCTTCCCTTACACATCTTCTAATTTCAAGATCAAGACCTGTGTAAAAGAGGTGACCGTTTACCCAACAATACCTGGCACTTTGCTGGATGATTTTTCTCTTTTCTCTTTTAGACATATGTGCTAGAAGCTTTCCTGCAACCAAGTAATTAGCGACATCTGCATACCAAGGGGAATGAGCTAAAACTACGAATAAATGTTCATCTAGAAAAGAGTCCTCAATAAGCAAATTATCATCACTGTTAGTGAAATGAGATAAAAAAATCAGCGACAATATTTTCTTTTCCAGGTTTATCTATGATGGTAATATCAAATTCCTGTAATAATAAGATCCATCTAGTCACTCTGGCATTAGTGACGGGTTTTCTCATTAGATATTTAATGGCAGAGTGGTCAATGTGCACAAATGTAGGATATCCAGTAGTGTAGTGTCGAAATTTGTTAATGGAGTAGACAATAGCTAAGAAATCCTTCTCGGTGACAGTATAATTAAGTTTAGCAGGGGCTAAGTTTTTACTAATATAATAAATTGCATAAGGTACTTGACCATCCTGCTGTCCTAAAACTGCTCCAATAGCAATAGCAGAAGCATCTGAAGAAATGTTGAAGGGTAGGGTCCAATTGGGCCCTCTTAAGATAGGAGTTGTGGATAGCTTCTCCTTAAGATTAACAAATGTTGTCTGGCATGCTTCAATCTAAACAAACTGCACATCCTTCATTAACAGTGAAAACAAAGGAGAAGCAAGTTTGAAAAAATTCTCTATAAATCTTTGGTAGTATCCAGCATGTCCTAGGAAACTTCACACCTCTTTTTGAGTTGCAGGAGTAGGTATATTTTTCATTACCTTGATTTTTGAGGGATCCACCTGAATTCCATCAACAGAGATGAAGTGCCCCAATACTACTCCTTCACTCATCATCATATGGCACTTTTCAGTGCTTAAAGAGAGTTGGGTATGTTCATTGCGAGTTAAACTTTTTTCAAATTTTCCAATGCTTCTTCAAAATCCTTTCCATAAGGAGTGAAATCATCCATAAAAATTTCCATACTGTCATTAAATAATTCTAAAAAGATACCGATTACAGCTCTTTGAAATGTTGCGGATGCATTACATAAACCAAAGGGGAGCACTCTGTAAGCAAACGTTCCCCAGGGATAGGTGAAGGTAGTTTTATCTTGGTCTTTAGGAGTAATTTGAATATGATTGTACCCACTAAACCCATCCAGGAAGGAGAAGAACTTATTCCCTTATAGGGTGTTGAGTACTTGATTGATAAAGGGCAAGGGAAAGTGGTCTTTTTGTGTGGCTTTGTTCAACTCCCTATAGTCGACACAGACTCTCCTTTTACCATTTTTCTTGGGTACAATTACGAGCGGGGAGACCCACTCGCTATCTAAAATAGGATATATGATTCCTGCTTCCAAGAGTTTCTAAATTTCTTCCTTCACTATGTCCCTAAGATTGGGTTTCATTCATCATTGAGGTTGGCACACAGGTCAGGAATCACTTTTGATATAAATATGATGAGTGCACAGGTTAGAGGGAATACCCCTCATGTCTGTATACTCCTAGACAAATGCCCCCTTGTGTTCTTTCAAGAGACTGATCAGGCGCTTCTGTTCATCTAAGGAGAGGTTGGGGTTAATATTCAAGGTTTTTCTAGACTCTACCTCAATGGGAATAATTTTTGAGTTTTTCAATACTAGGATTATGTGTGTGTCACCGACTAGTGCTTCTTCTATGATATTTTCTTGTTCTTCCTTACCCAGAGTAATGTTTAGGATTTGATAAACTTCTTTATTAACTAAGGTGGGTTCACTGATGAAGTTATTAATAGCATCGTCTTCAGTTTCATCTTTAAAAGTTAAGGCTTTCCCTATAGTTAATAATGGTTGAACGCCCTCATCTTCCTCTGGCTCCATCCAAAAAGAAGTTTCAGCTTCTAGACTTGGCCGAGCTAGAGGATAGAGAGTGAGGTTCTTAGTCTCGGTGCCATTTGATATGGTCATAGATCCAGATCGACGTTTGATGCAAGCATCAGCTGTGGCTAACCAAGGACTTCCCAGGATCAATGGGTGTCCTCCCAGTTGCGACTTAGGTTGTAAAACCAAGAAGTCAACAGGATACTCCCAAGAGTCAACTAAGATGACAAGATCATCCAGAATTCCTTTAGGTTTAATGGTGGATCTATCTGCCAGTTCTAAAACAGTGGGGGTTGGCCTAAGATTAGTGAGCCCAAGTTTTCTTATAGTTTCAATTGTCATGACATTAATTGCTGCTCCTAAATCTACCAGTACGTTGGGTATATATGTATACCCAATCTGCACAATTACAGTGGGGTTCCCAGGATCATCATATTTGGCCAATAGGGTTTTTCCTGTTATTAATGCAGATAATTTCCCTATAATGTGGACAGTGGGAGGGTCTCTGGGTTTCCTCCCTGGTTTCTTTGTGTACAGGTCCCGAACAGTTCTAGCATAGATAGGTACATCTTGAAGAGCTTGAAGGAGGGGGATTATAACATAAAGATTATTTAACTCTCCTAAGAGGTTAAACTGGGGTTGTCCCCCTGCCCTTGGTAGCATTAATCTCTCGGGATACAGTGGTCGCCTAATCAACTGGGTAGGCTGTGTATCGCTAGATTTATCATTCTATGTTTCAACCATCCCATTTGTGGGATGCTCATCATCTTCAATGATGGGGGTTGTATCGGATAGATGCTGTGGATTCATCCCTTCTTCATGTACAGAGGGTGGAACATCTTCTATGATTACAGGCTCTACTATTTTCCTTGACTGTAAGCGAATATTGTTGCAAGGCACAGGAGAAAATGAGTAGGCAGGCATGTCAATAGTCTCAAATTGATGGTCTGTTTTATTTTTTGGGTTAGGATTAGGTTGAGTAAGCAGCTAAGGTCGTATCGGTATATTAGGAGCAGAATTGTTCTGCAACTGCAGCTGCGACTGCTGATGAGGGTATTGAGGATATTGAGGATATTGAGGAGGGTATGGTTGCTATTTATGAGGAGGTTGTTGAGGAAACTAGTTCCCTAGATGGAAATTCTTCCAACCAGGAGACCAAGAAGTTGGTTGGTGTGGTGGCTATGTCCAGGGATTCCATGAGTTATAATTTTGCATTGAAGGTTGAGAAGGGTTCCACTGAGAATAAGATGAAGGGAATTGTGTATTCACATTTTGCATATTATTCCAATTACTCATATTATTCAAAAATGGAAACAAGTCCGGGGTCATACCTTGGTTTCAAGGCTGCCAAGGTTTCTTTTGTGCAATGAAGTAGGCCGACTCCACCTCTGGAGTTGATGCCTGCAGAACAGCCTTCACTTGGGGAAGTGAGGGGCATTCTTTTGTGTCATGGTTCATCTCACATAGCTGATACACTTCTACCTTGTCAAGTAGGCACTCCTTCAGAGAGTGGTTCTTTCTACATCAAGGGCAGAACACACCTAGTGTGAGGTCCTCTACTACCTGTTTTTGCTTTGCCCTCAGGACGTCAATTTCTGAGGAGATAGAGCTCATCATTTATGTTTTGAAATTTTCAAGGAGGTTTCCTATCTCTGCAAAGGTGGCTCCTCCATTAGATGACTTCTGAGTTCTATCGAAGACATTGCATTCTAGTTTATCCCGTTTGTCTTGCCTGTTATTCCTGGAAGATCCCCTGGAGTACCTTTTGCATAATTCCACAATCTTTTCGAAAGAATCCTTGGAGATATCCCCCTTTCCTAACAGTTTTAACATATCTAGGAAATCATCCCTAATCCCACGAAGTAGGAATATCTTGAGCACATCTAACCCCATGTTCGTCTGTCCAACTCTTTGCACATTGTATAAGAGCCTCTCTACAAAATATTCCAGACTTTCGTCTTCCTTCTGCACAATTTTGAATAATTCTTCTCTTTTGTCCTTGGTGTTGCAATATTCCTGATATTTCTCCAGGAACACGTGTTTCATCCTGTCCCAATTAGTGACAGTTCCACCTCCTAGGCTCATGAACCAGCGTAATGCATTGTCCTTCAGAGTGGCAGGGAAGAGCTTCAGCTTCTATGCATCAATGACATAGTCATAGCTACGACAGAGGATATCAAACTCGAAAAGAAATTCATCTGGATCCTCTGCTGCTTTTCCATGGAAGTGAGGCAACACCGATGGTGATATATTTTTCATAGGGGTTGTTCATTCTGGCTGCTGAATTGGGAAT
The DNA here is from genome assembly GCA_001517045.1 of Pseudotsuga menziesii. Lineage (NCBI taxonomy): Eukaryota > Viridiplantae > Streptophyta > Pinopsida > Pinales > Pinaceae > Pseudotsuga > Pseudotsuga menziesii. The sequence continues at coordinate 13,355 of LPNX010215578.1, read as the reverse complement.
TGAAGTGTAGCCATGGTTCCTTCAGGCAGGGAATGATCTTCATGATGATTGTTTTCCCCCATTTCCTCTTCCTTGTCAGATTCATGTCCATTACTCATTCCTTCTTTTGTTTTCTCTTCTTTGTTCCTCTCTTTGTTCTTTTCTTCGTTCCTCTCCTCGTCCTTTTCTTCGTTCTTTCCTTCGTTCTTCCACTGATCAACAATATTCTAGTGGAATTGTGTCCACTCTTCTTCAATTACAACCTTCCCATAAATGTGGTAGATAGGGCTTTTACCAGCAGATCCGGTTGTACCAACTTTGTCCTCTTCTGCAGGGATATTTGAGGATGTCGCAGTTGCTCGTGTGTTCTCCACTGTGGACCCTGACGCTGGCACCTCAGGATTGGTAGGGCTTCTTCTGATAGGCATTTCCTGATGGAAATCCCTGGTGGATGAATCAGTTTTGTCAACAAGATCGTCAATGAATGTCCTTCTGCCCAATTGTGGACCTCGACCACGACCTCGACCACCTTCACTGTTAGTATTTTGTGGGCTTTTTGGGTGTTGAAAGATTATCACACTTTACCCTTCTTGTATTCATGCAACCCAAATCATTACAACGAAAAATAAAGAATACTGAATAGAAACAATTACAGGATGCAACTAATGATGGTGTTTATTTTTTATCCTCCCGGACAACGGCGCCAAAATGTTGGTCACCCAATATGAAAGTGAATTACAACTAACATACAGAGTGTACAATACTTATTGTCAACCCAGGGAAGTCTTGTATTTCAAGGATAACATGCACAATATATGATTAAACGCCAAATTACTGTAATTGAACAATCCTATCCTCTATTCGGCTATGCTCATCCCAAGAATCTACTTAATCTAGTTACCTTCTAAGGAATGCAATCACAATTACCTTCTGCTGTTCTTAATCTAAGAATGGAAAGATGAAAGTCAGATCTAGATTACAATTGCAGAAAAAGGAAAATTTTGTTTCAAACCACTTAATGATTAACCCAACTATCTTAATCTGATTATTCTAGAAATCCAAAGACATAAATTGAACATTAGTCTAGAGATTCAAAATACAGAAATTGAGTTCAGCTGTTCTATGAATTCAAAGTATAGGAATGAAGTTCTGCAATCATAAAAATAAGAGACAAGCTGCAAAGATTCATGGAAACAACAACTAAAAGATCTAAGGATGAATAGAGCTATTATAGTTACCACACAATTTGCATGAGGAATAATTACCTACTCAGTCGACTGTCACACCATGCCACTACAGGTATCCAAGAGATGCAATCACAACACACTGTAAATCCACAACTTGTTAGAGCTTCCTACGAAGAAATAAAATTAACATAACATCACGCAACAAAATAATTGAAATGCCTAATTTAACTCAGCGATCCCTATGGAAGGCGGGCCCAGCCTTCACACAGAGATGTTGGATGAACACACGTAAAAACCTTTAGATCTGAAGTAACTCCTTGTATTAAAAGACAAATCAATTACACAATTCCTCCTCACAGCTAATACAATGGATTGATTATATGTTCAACAACCCCTAGTTCGAAACAGTTCTCCATATTTATACAATGTAAATCATAACATCCTATCCCTATTATGGGGCAGCCATGAAGATCTCTGATCTTCAGGAGCCCTAAATGACAACAGCTGTTACAAACGTGGCAGGATGAAAAATAGGAAATATAGGGAAACTATTAATCACCCTAGGAGTGACGATATCTTCAGATCATAGCTATACACGAGCAGTAGCACACTGTTGACCTCCAAGTCTGACGCATTCTGTTACAGCTATCTTTGTACAACTTTTCTTGGGATAACATACTGGAACCACATTCCTTGGGTAATGGTAGGATGGATGGTGATCAGCTTGAGTGATGAATTCCCACCCTTTTCATAGCATGTTCAGCCTGATATTCCTATAGTCCATATATCTTAAAATGCCTTTATAAACCATCATATGTTAGCGCATTGAGATATATGAAGCCTTAATTATCACAATCATACGTATTAATAAAATAAAACAATGACCAATCATACCTTGGTGGTTTGAAGAGTAGAGTGGGGGTAAAGCATTTATTTGGCATGCTCAATGGGGTAGGATAGGACAAAAAGAGGTAACTAAGGGTGGTCAAAAGGGGCCATTTCTGGGCCCAGCATCCATCACTCCACTTCTGGGATGGACTTATAATGTATTTCATCCATCGTATCACCCCTCTGACCTCACACATTAGGGGGCATCTGTTACAATTGATTTTACCACACATGGTAGATCACACATTTATGGCCTTCCCTGTCCCTCTACAGACTCTTTGGACCCCATGGACCATTTTTGTACCTTTGATGTTTCCAATATCATCCCTAAAAACATGTGTTATTTGTTATACGTGACTTTTTAACCCTTTTTTGCGTATATACGCGGATATGACCCTCAAACCCGTGTACATCAGGATCTGTGCAAAAGGCCAAATAGTTTTGGAGTTTTCCTTGATGTGGATCCAAGTCACTTGTCTCTTGGCCTTCCATATGCCTTGAGATCACTCAGATTTGACCTTCCATTACCCCATTGAAACACTAAATAAGGAACCCTTTGGATACATTGAAAGGAGAGGAATTGAAGAGAAAGAAAACTATAGTCCATTGTTGTCGAAGCTTGCTTATACTTGAGTCTGCATCCCTTTGTGCCTTGGAGCACTTTGTGTTCTTCCCAAGCTTGCCTTTGCTTGTGAGCTTGCTATAGAGAGATGGAGGATTGAGGTGGTGGAGGACTCAGTTTCTCCGATTCGCAGACGTGCCGACAGAGGTTGTCATTCATGTAATCTCTAATTTATATTAATAGAAATATCTTTTCTTGTCCAATGATGTGCAATTAAATAATATTGAATCCATGGATGCTTTTAATTGCTTATATGTTATTGATTATATATGCTAGAGTAGGTCTAACACCATTATATAGCATGCTTGTCTTGTTTTCTGATTGTTGAGAGAGCAAATTATTAACACAAGCGGGATAGGAAAAGCTCAACAGGGAGCTACATCAACCATCCAGAATAAGGTATGTTTCAGGATCATTTAGTGTTAGATGCTTTACTTCTCTTGCATATTGGGAAGGGATTGATTTCTGCAGTTACTCTGTCTATTGTGGTACACCCCAAGCCATAGGAAGTTTTCTCTGTAACAAGTTCTTTTTGTGTAAGGATTTTAGACTCATCTCCCTCTAGATCTGGAACCTCTCCACTTATGTGGGTGTCCAATTCATTTTCTTCAAGAACCAGTGAAATCCTATACTTCCATTCTTGGAAGTTGTCAGCTTCACAAAACTTGTCATCAAGCTGGTGTGATTAGTCATTTTTTAAATGAGTACCTCAAATGTAAATAGCAAAATATTAGATCTTACTGATTTGAGGTGTTCGTGCTGGCTCTGGATCAGAGAAACCCTAATTTTCAAAACTTGGAATATCAAAATTCTAATTGGATAGATGGATGGGCCTCTTCTAGGTGAACTGTTCAATGTGATCCTTTCTTGAAAATAGTGGAGGGAAGCTCCCCGAACAGGAAGCCCTAGTTTTCCAAATTCTTCTGCAGAAATTATTGATATTTTTTCTATAGTATCTCTGAAAGTACTATTCCTCTGTGTCTAAAAATTTACACTAAGGTAGCTTCTCCTGTCCTCTTTCCAACACCATAGGTTTGAGAAAAATTGGTTTCACCATTTTGTACTTTTGAGATTTTTCCTAAGGTGACATTTTTCAGGACTGTTTAGTATAGAAAACTTGTATGGACTTCCATGTGTCCATGTTTCATCATCGAGGTCTGAAAATTTTACCATAGAAAGTACAGTCCATCCCCTATCTAGAAAATATTGTGAGATTTCATTTGGACCTTCGTAGCCTAAGATATAGCAATTCTCCTTATGTGTCATGTTTAGGGATGAATCTTGGAAGAGGCTTGAACCCTGATTTGGAGGAATCATATCTCCCAGAATATAGGGAATCTGAGGCTGAAATATTTACACAGGGTACAACAGGATTTTATCTTCGGCGTCTGAAAATTTTGTCCCCTGAGACTTATTCAATCTCGAGATCTATAGAATGTACCAAAACTACGAGTTTTAGTATTTTAGGGTTTTTCAGGCCCAGGGTCAAACTAGGGTTTCACTTTCTTGAGGTTTAACTCAACCAAAATTTTCAAACTTGGTCTCTAAACTTTCATTTTTATGAGGAGAGAAATCCTATGCTAGGCTCACTAAAAAATTCCTCTTCTGTAAAAAGCCCTAATTTCCCGCACCAAAAACTGAAAATGCTCAAAATCAAATTCTGCTTCGACAGAAAGACGCGCCCTTCAATGGAGAGTTAACCTAGCCTCCTTTTGCTGATGGATTGTAGAGAGAGATCCAAACAAAGAAGCCCTAGCTTCTACAGCTGCACAATGTCTTCTTCTCAGGTTAGCTCTGATACAATGTTAGATTTTTATCATTTAAGCAATATGATCTTAGGATCTTATCTGAGAGAATAACATGCACAGTAATAATCACAAGAGACAAGAAACACAAAGAATTTTCCTCGGGGAAACCATAAAGGAGAAAACCCCGCAACTTCCTCAGAGATAGAATGAGCACTAGTAGCAAAAGTAAAACCCAAAAACATAAACATGATCTCCGATAGCTGATCTCTCTCACTTGTGCCATCACTTCCTCTTTCACTCAT
>LPNX010215528.1:214686-319150 GCA_001517045.1 Pseudotsuga menziesii | reverse complement strand
AGGAATAGTTCAGTTGGTTCGACCCGCTAATACACGAAGAGGGGAAAGGGAAAATCCAAGGGATGCTGACAAGGTAACAACTTTCCAACTCTGAACGCTTAATACGCGCAGACAGGGGAAGAGAGGGAATCCACGGACGCTAGCAAAGTACCAGCTTCCTCGGACTGAAAGCTTAATAGACCAAAGAGTGGGGAGAATTTATTTCTCTGCAAACAATATATTTAAAAATTAGAAGACAGTGAAGCTGCTACCATCACAACAGAACAAAACTTGCAAACCAATCGGTTAATTTTTCAAGAAATGCACCAAAACATACTAATCCATCCCCGCCCCCCGGCTTATGGAGTCTCAATTAGCCTAACCAGAAGCTCTCCTCTCCGTCACTGACAGGCTAAAAGGACTCCCATGCTAACTTTAGAAGAAAAATAGATAAACAGAAAGCTCCATTGAACTCGATCGATGCTCTTGGCGACCAAATGCATTGATTGTTTAGAATAGAGGTGAGAACAGAAGAAAAGACAAAGATGACAAATGCATACAAGTACATACATTTTGATGGTGCCCTTAGGCCCGAGATTTGTCTTGAGAACGTCTTGTAAGCCCTTGGCAGCATTGATATTCATGTACAATGCTGCTGATTTGTTCAGAACCTCGGCATTGGGATTTAAGAGACGCAACGCCATCGTTAGTTTTTGTTTGAGAAGAGTATGGTGGAGTAGACTTCCTTTAAACTTGAATCCTTGCACTGAATGCTTGAAATTGTTGTAAACCCTGGAGCAGTATAAGCGGGAAAATTACACTTACAGGCGTAAAAACAGGATAATCCTGAGCAGAATGCCTGGAACCTGATGGAGAAGGACAAGTTTGTGGCTTGAGCTTTCCAGGACACCTTCCTTCCTTCAGCTGCCTCGTTCGGATCAATCCATCCTTATTATTCTCAAAATATAGTGCAGGGGCGCAGGCAGATTGGGGCACAGCTTACTTCATTCGGGGTCAGAGCTGAACCAATTTGGTTTGGGCCAAAGCTTATTCTAGTCCGGTCAAGAGCTGAACCAGAGTGGAACGACCGGGCCAATTCGCGCATCAGAACACCAATCACAGTCTGTCTCTGAAGCAATAATCAGTACAAATCGAGTGAATGGTAAACTAATCTCGATTTCGCACCAAAAAAAACAAACATAACCGCGCGCTGAACAAAATTCACAAAAAACTCAAACATAACCCGCGCGCTTAAACTGGCCATCGCTGGCCGTCGCTGTATCGACGCCTTGACCGTTTTATAAGTCAACAAAAGATGGTGCCGTCGCTATAGCGATGGTTTGGCGTGGATATAGTGACGAAAGTCGGAGCTTCTTAAAAAAAATTGTAAAAATGCATCATTTACCCTTGATTTTTCCACGAAAGTAAAACTAACGTGGAAAACTAACGTGGCAAAATTGATCACATGTACTAGTGAAGGCCAATTCTCTTTACAAGAAGGGATGGCGTAAAAGACTTAAATAGATAACCTCGACAAATACTGCCCTAATTCTTTTGGAAAAATCTTTGCAGATACTCATATTATTGATTTATATTAACATGATTTAAGAATTTCTGGTAAAATCTAGAAAGATGAAGACCTATTTACTGTTCAAATTGTAAAACAGTATGACAATTTTCAGGATAGTAAGATCTTCATGCATGATTTGTAGATCAATCACAGAACTTGATGGAAATTCATTAGCTTGAAGTTTGATAAATTGATCAGACTCAAAAATACGCAAATAATACAGCAAATGAGTATGAGAAAATATTCAAAGCAAACAAGTAAAATAAACACACTAATAAATTCCACAAACCAAGCACACCACACCAGGTATGTACAGGATAATCCCTCGAGGGGGATCAGCAGAAATATTTCTTAATCAGATGACCATTCACCAGAAGATTCTCAATGTCCCCCTCTAGCGTTTGTAACCTGAACGTGCTAGGACCAAGTTTTTCTGTAATAATAAATGGTCCCAGCCACAGGCATTGGAACTTAGTATGTTTTCCTCTGTCTTTGTGCTCCTTGTCCCATTTCAGAACTAGGTCACCTACTTCCAAATCTCTACTGGTTGATTTTCTGTGGTCAAACCAGCGTTTCACAGTCTTTTGGTGTTGGTCAAACTTTTTTCTATCCAACTCTCTATCTTCCTCTAGTTTAAGCAAGGTATTGATTCGATGTTCCATGGCAGAACATGGTGTCTCCTGTACTGACTGGGAGAGCTGTAGAGAGGGTAAGAATAGATGAGGAGGAAAAATAGCCTCCTTGCCGTATACCAGAAAAAAGGGAGAATTACCTATGGCAGCCTTAGGAGTCACTCTGTCGGCCCACAGGGCATTTGATAAGGCGTTGTGCCAGTTCCTATGATGATTAACCACCGTGCGTTTCAGGATCTTGATTAAATTTCTATTGGAAGACTCAGCTAATCCATTACCCTGAGGATAATAATTAGCTGAATATTTTAATTTTATGCCCTTTTCCAATGCATATTTTGTTAACTTTACAAAAGAAAAATAGGTTGCATTGTCAAAAATCAAAGATTTGGGAACACCAAATCTGGTGATAATAAAAGAATCAAGGAATGATATCACCTGTTCTGAGTTAACAACTCGCAAGGAGATGGCCTCAACCCATCTAGTGAAATAATCAGTGGCTGTTAAAAGGTATTTGCGCTGCTGTGAGGAAGCTGGTGTAATTGGGCCAACAATGTCCAAGCCCCATTGTTGAAATGGGACTTCAATAATAATAGGCTGGAGAGGTAACGCTGCTTTCTTAAGTCTGCCGCCAGCTCTTTGACACTCTTGACACTTCCTAGCAAAGGCATATGCATATTTGAACAACGTAGGCCAGTAATAACCAGCTTTGAGTACTTTATGTGCAGTGGTTTCCCCACCAAAGTGTCCCTCGGCTGGCCCTGTGTGTAATTGAGACAAGACATTATCAGCTTCATTTCTTTCTAAACAGCGAAGGAGAACCCCTTCAAAATTCCTTTTGAACAGAATGTTATCAATCAGCTGATAAGGAGTAGATATTAATCTCAAAGCTCTTTTACTACGTGAATCTAAATGTTCAGGAGCATTTCCATGTAATAAAAAAAACTTAATATCATGGTACCAAGATTCAGAGGGAGCTGAGATTGGGAAAACTTCCCTTTCAAATAGAGCATGTTCATCAAATAAGTGCAGATCAGATTTAGGGATGTCTGAAGATCCAGCTGCCAACTTACAAAGTCCCTGTCCTCTAACAATCTTCAAAGGCTTGATTTCCAGGTCATACTCCTGGAGTGTTGTGATCCAATGGGCTCATTTTTCACCCAGGTCCTTCTGCACCAAAATATTTCTGACTGCGGAATATGGCACAATGACCTTGGTATGAGACTTCAGCAAATAAGGCCGGAAATGTTTTACTGACTTAAAAAAAGCAAATGCTTGTTTGTCTACTTCTGGATAGTTCAGGTCTGCACCATTCAAACTAGAACTCGTAAAAGCAATGGGAGCTTCATTATTTCCCTAATTTTTGTTCGTTAGAACAGCGGCATATGAAGAATCAGAAGCAAACGTGTACAAAATAAATGGCTTAGAAAAATCTGGGCTTGTTAAGGTAGGAGCTTTAGCAATCACTTTTAATATATCATGAAAAGATTGCTTTTCTTCAGCAGACCATTTAAACTCAGCATCTTTCTTAATCATTTTCTGAAGCGGTCTGACAATTTCAATGAATCCAAGGATAAACCTGGAGACAAAATTTATCTTCCCTAGAAATGACTGCATAGTTTTCTTTGAGTGAGGCATAGAAATCTGTGATATAGCCTGGGTACGTTCCGGGTCAATATTGATACCTTGTTTTGAAACTACAAAAACCAATAACTTACCTTCGGTAACTGCAAAGATAGATTTCTTTGGATTCAGAGAGATCCCATATTTCCTGCAATGCTCGAAGACCCTTCTAAGATGTGTTAGGTGGTCAGCTCTGTTCTTTGAAAAGACAGTTATATCGTCAAGGTAAATGACGACAAATTGGCCGATTAAGCCTCTAAACGCAATATCCATTGCCCTTTGAAAGGTAGCTCCGGCATTAATTAAGCCAAACAACATTTTCCTATAGGCATAAGTTCACCAAGGGGTTTTAAAAGTTGTTTTTTCAGCTGGTCAGCTTTGGATACTAATACTTGGTTGTATCCCGAAAATCCATCTAAAAGTGAAAACATTTCAGATCCAAAGACCTGTTGTAATATTTTTTCCATAGGCGGAACGAGATAATTGTCCTTTTCCGAAACCTTGTTGAGATTTCTGAAATCAACACACAACCTAATATCACCATTTTTCTTTCTAACGGGGACGATTTTTGCCACCCACTGGGCATGCCGTACTGGAAAAATTATTCTGGCAGCAAGGAGTTTGTTAAGCTCCTTCTTAACAGTCGGTTCTAGTCTAGGATGCATTTTCCTCAACTTCTGTTGGAAAGGTTTAGCCTGTTGTTTCATGGGGATGACATGTTGCATTATGTTTGGATCAAATGTCTTGAGATCATCATATGTCCAAGCAAAAATGTCCTTAAACTAATTAAAGATTTGTATGAAGGCTGTTTTTTCTTGGGGAGTACATGTACTACCCAGATTGACACATTGAGGATTATGTTCGGTACCTAAATTTATGATCTCAGATTGCATAATGGAGCTGTTGGTCTTGCAGTTCCTTGCACCTTTAAATTTATCCTTTAGATCTTAAAATTTCTCAAGTTTAATCACAGATTTAGGAAGGGTCCTAACCTGATTAAGAGATTCCTCAATTGAACAAAGCTTATGAATTACCGCAAAATTGTATAGGTCTTCATCATGAGTCATTTCATCGATGACTGCATCTTTGAAAGTATCCTTCATGATCAAGAACTCAATTATCTTCTCGTCATGGTCGAAAACTCTCCAATTGACAATGTTATCAGGTATGGAAGGTCTGAAAAGCAATTTAACAGAGAAAGAATCAGTAAGCATGCCTTCAGACGGAATTATCCTTGAAGCAACATTAGCTAGAAAGATCTGCTTCCTGGTTCAAATAACGAGGGATAGAACTTATGTTAAAAGCTTCAAACGATAATAATAAATTCCATACCTCTGTTTGGTAATTTCTCAGGTGCCCAGCAATGCAATGTATAGTGTTACGTACCTGTCTAATGATAATTTCAGAGTCTCCTAACACTACCAAAGATTTAGATCCTAGGTCAATTGCCTTCTCTAGCCCTTGAATAAGGGCTTCATATTCAGCAATATTGTTGGTGCATTCGAATTCCAACCCGCAAGCAACAAAGTACCTTTTCCCGAGGGGATCTATCAACAAGCACCCAGCCCTAGCCCCTTCCTTTGACTTAGATCCGTCAAAGTATAGAGACCAAAGACCATCATTCAGATCTAAATGAGTAGTGTTTGGAGCCGGAATTTCGTCCGAAACTTGTGTAAAATGAAAAACTTCGGACTGCTGTACTGAGTTTTAGACTGATGAAGTTTCAGCCTCAAAGTTCCCAAAGAAGGAATCAGTCATGTAATTGCCCATTATGCTATCAGTAAATAGCACCAACTCATTAGAGTCTTCCAATTCAGTGACTGTGTGCTTCATATAACGTTCTCGATCAATTATGATCTTGTTTGGATGACCATTATGAGATATCCATAAATGTGACCAGTCTGTTGCAAAGTATCCTTTTAGTTTTTCAGACCAATCTTTGCTGAGAAATAAGGCATATGCTTCAGGGATATCTGCAACAATTATGTCAATGATGAAATGGACCTGAGGGTTTGAAGCTAATCTTATCAGTACTTCGTTCAACTTCCCTATTACCTTTACATTAGATCGGTCCAGTTGTACAATGCTTGTATCACATGGCACAGGGACTGCATTAAGTTTTTTACATACCGAATATGGCATGACATTCTTCGAGGCCCCTGAGTCTATCATACAATTGTGTACTTTACGATTGCATATTTCAAATGTAAGCAAAAAAGGAGGAGTTGAGGAATCTGATTTCTTACCTATGGACGAGGCATTGACTGAAGATTTTGTTGGGTTGTCTTTTGTACTAGCAGAACTATTTTGAGTAGAGGCAATTTTACCATTTTTTCTTAGAGAAACCCCTTGCATCATCTTATCTCGAATCACAGGCAGTTTGAGGAGTTCGTAGATAGAAATGTTGGCTTTGATTTTCTTCAAATCCTCGACCAATTCATATTCCAAATCAAGAGATTGTATAGACTTAGTATTGGAAGGTTGGTTTTTTGTTTTGACAGTTGAACTGTCATCCGTGGACTTTGTAGAAGGTTCCCCTGAGGGCTGATCTTTCTTGCTCCTAGTGTTATATTGATGCTGATTAACATTCACAATAGCAACATCTTCATCATCGGTCGATTATGTGGTATCCCAGAAATGATTGATAATTTGAGGAGGCTATTCTTCAGTGTTACTATCTTTACTTTGGGCATCCTCATAATTCTATCATGAAGATTGAGTTTCACTTTCAGCTGATGTTTCTAAACCTAAGACCAACAACTTCAGGAAGCTATTAATTTCATCCACATTATTTGCCTCAGAGGGAGGGGTCTGTCTAGCAGCCGTATTTTGGAAAGGTCTTCTAAAGGGCTGTCTAGGTTGTTCTTTATTTGGGGTGCTTTCAGAAGTACCTTTCTTTAAATAAATGATTTCATTGGACAGTTTTTTAATAACTCTTTGGAGGTTGTCTAAATCTAATGAATCTTGACCCTTATTCTCAGGATTTACGTTTTTGGAAGGACTCTCAGCCTTTTTGCGAGTGGAAGATGCAGAATCAGTGTCTACCTCAGGGTTGGTCTTAATGGCAAACATGTCTTTCTCGACCTTAATGGCTTCATCAAAGGTTTCAGTGAGAGTAGGTTTGGCAGCTCTCCTGACAAACATGGCCATAGACACGGGCAAGGCAGAAGTAAAGAATTCAATAGTGACATCTTCAGCCGACCTTGAGGTAGCAGGAATTCTGTTTCTTAGAGTTAAGAACTGCTGGTTAAAATATTTAACCTTCTCCTTGGTTTCCATACGGATCCTAGACAATTCTAACACCAATGCAGCTGGAGTCTTATCGTCTCCAAACTTGTTCATGAAAGCCAAATCGAACTCATTCCAATTGGTAATCGAACCAGCGGTAAGCGAAAAATACCAAGTTGAGGCTTTGCCCTCAAATGTGTAAGGGAAAAGTCGACAGACTAGATCTTCATGTTCAACATCCAAAAGCCGAACTGCTAGCATAAATTTTTTAACATGATCTTCTGCGGGCTCTTTCAGCTCAGGATTGAACTTGGGTAATAATTTCTCAGGATGATTTGGCAAAGGATGTTGATTTCCTGGCACAACAACCACGTCCTGAGCTAACCACGACATATTGGCATTAGGGTTATGATTTAAATCTGCCATGTTCCTTGGTGATTGAGGTGGTGAAGGTGGTGTTTGAAAGGTGTGAGGAGGTGATGGTGGTCGACCAGACCCTCCTGTAGTAGGTGGTCTTGAAGAAGATGAAGGTTGATTGGTGCCTATCAGAGACTGTTGTAATTGATGTCCAAGGAAGACACCTAAAGGTTGATCCTGTTCTTCAGGTGTAGACTCAGTATGGTGAGTGCGGGGACGTCTGATCTATGGAAGAGGAATCTCGGTGGGTTGGATTCCAATAAGATTGGAATAGGATCTCATTAAAATCTTACGGGATTCATTTATGGCCTGTTCGAATTGGTCAAGTTCTTCGGATGGATGGGCAACGCTAGTATTGAACTGATGGATGAGATTCCGAACAGTATCGTTCAACGGGGTCTCTTGTAATTGTGAGGACTGGAATGTTCATGGTTGAGATGATGACTATATTTGAGGGGTAATGGGCTGATTTGTTTTATGAACAGGATTGTTTTCATCAGCAATTTGCTTAAGCTGGCCCTCCTTCTAGCGCCATTGCTGAAATGGGCCGAATTGGCACGAGTGTCAACCAAGAGACAACCCGATCCAAGAGTTTTCGAGATGCTCTCAGTCGTTGGGTAGCTGTCCCTGATGGCATTAAGGCCCCGTTGCCTTCCTTAAGTTGTTCCCAGCTACAAGAGAGGAGAAAACTCAAGCTACTGTTTATTGATTAGATCTACACTATCCCTATGAATATACAAAATAAGACTAATCAAGTTAATTAGTATATTACAAAATTGATCAGTCGAAATTAATCTACTCAATCAATTAATTTATAATACAAGGATAAAAGTTAATCAGCCTCAATGAATTACAGAGATACAATATAAACACATGTGCATTATTCACAAGATCAGGAAATGACCTAGTAATGGTATAAAAGTAAAGATCTGATTCAATAGAATTTCAATAAAATAACTAAAGGAAAAATATCATTAATCTATTTTAAATATCCTATCCTGATCAAGAGCGTAGAGAACATTAACCTGGAATCAAATTTGCCAACAATTCTACTGTGCTAACGATCCAGAAATATTCAGAAGAAATTCAGAATTCGAACAAGATCGCACAGTAAACAAGTATATCATATGTAATATGATGACAATATCAAATTTACTTTATGACATATATTAACAAATCAAAACCAGCGTAATTCGACAGATTAAATACGATGTATTTGCAAAATTCATCAAAGAAATAATGACAAAACATAAAATACTACAGAGAAAGTGACAAGATCAAACGATATCATACATACATTTGCAAAGTATAAAAACTGTAAATACATATATATAGATATCACCAGTGAAAAGTATTGTAGCTGCTGACAAAAAATTGTCTCAAGTTACAGGAAATAATTACAGTGATCTTGTCGTGTCCTTTTCCCCAACTATCGACCCCTTATCCAGTAATACATGTCTTCTTTAAATACAAATTACTTCACATGAGGATAGTTCTATAAAACTGGAAACTATAAAATCAAAATCATAACCAATTTCGTTAAAAATGACAAATGCCTCATGTCATTTTTCTATATGCATAATAACGTCTTGAAATTGGAAAGACTCTGTTTATACCACAAAATCATAAAAACGACAAAGGCACTAATGATATAGTGACACCTGGGAAACATTACTGCCAATCGATTTGTTCCCGATTATGCAGGGATCATCCTGAAGGTAAGTGATCATCAAAATCTGAGAAGGAGCATCAACAACATCACCTGCGATACTATGCATAAAAGAAATATAATTAAAACACAAGCAAAAACAAAATAAAATAAACTACATAATGCAAAAATCAATACACACCAATACCTGTAACAAAAAAGAACTTGATTATCACTTGATTACAATTTCAAACCTGAAACCAATAGTAAGTGCGCCCAAAACATTATAGATTAACAGGGGCATTAAACACCTGGATATTTGCACCATTTTCCGGTTTCTGCGAATGCCCTTTGAATTGCATCAGAGTGACCTATGCATTCAATTCACGGACCTTCTCCTCATTCTCATGACTATCGTTTTGGAGTTTCAGGACTCTACGAATCAACCTATTCTTATGCTTCTTAAGATGAAGCAAACACTTATCACCTAAATCAACCTTCTCACCTAAATCAACCTTCTCTTTCAGCCTCAAATTCTCATCTCTGATAACATCATCACGTGTCACCGTCTCTGTCAGTTCTATTTCCATCCTGTTTATTTTATCTAGCAGACAACTGGCAAAGAGTGGGTGAACAGTTTCACCAATTTGATAAGGCCCGGGTAAATTATTTTCAACAGACTTGCCCTTCATTGGGGAATTGACCACAGGGTCCACCTGAAGATTCTTATCAGACACATGAGGACTACTATCTGCAGGGTTTACGAAAGGCTCATGATCAACATCAAGACTATCATCAGGTAAAACAGTTTTTTATTCCTCATCGTCAATCACGACTGTTTCAATATCAACATTATTTCTCATGGGAGGCTTAACAACATTACCCTTGGTTAACATACTCCTTGTAAACCTACCAATAACCTTAGCATTCAACCTTTTGCCCATCTGTTTGCAGGTATCAACATTACGTTTTGGTGTAACCAACGATAGATTTGAAGACTTTCTCATGCGCTTAGAAGGCACAGGAGTACCGGGACTACTTACAGGAGCGGGAACTGACTCATTGCAAGCACTGGGGCTTACACAGCCATCAGGGTTTGACACAGGCTCGTGTGCAGGCGAAGCCGAAACTCGACTAGGCTGTAGATGCCTTACACATTCTTCAGGGCAGTCAAACTGACAATGACAGAAGGCCAAGAAACCATTCGACTCGATAAACTCATCCCACGACCGATTTTGCTTTGACAATTCCCTCTCTATTAAAATCCTCACCAAACCATGATGAAACAAACTGTGACTAAGTTTCTTCAGCCCCTTCTTAATGGCCGAAGACATCTTAGACATACTCTGAACTAGATAATGAGGCAAATTAAGAGGAAAACCGATAAACACAGCCATCAACCGAAGATGATAGATATAAGTTGAAGAGAGACGACCCTCACAGGTCACATACCTGTGGATAATGTCCAAGACTGGTCGTCACTCTTTCTTAAAGTATTTTCGGGACACACCGGTTCTGAACGACACGTGTTGACAGGGATTCTTCAACATTTGTCTCCACTCGGTCACTTCCATTTGTTTATACTTGAACCATCGTTCACCTGTCAACGGCAAACCAGTAGCAAGAGCAACTGAACGCTCATCAACCCTAAACCGGAGATCAGCTACCTTGACCCGAGAATCGGCCAGCGACAAAGCAAACAACCTAGTTACCTCTGGGTTCGAATCCATGAAATTGTGAATGAATGGCAACCATTTGACTGCTTCCACCCTAGCTAGGAGCTCAAGGTTTGAATCAAGAAGTTTCATGTCACTGGGTTCCACCCTGACCACGGGAGCCATAGCTAAACGCGCACATGCACGAAGCTGCACACAGAAAAGGTACCACAAATCAAAACATGACAGTGAGCTAGAGAGTGAACACTCAGGATGGAAGCCGCGCAGGAAACACCAGCAATGAAACCCAACTTTGAGATAAACAAACTGCGACTGAGCAAACACAGCCAATAACCCTGAAAACTCGGCATGGAGGGGAATGATCACGCAGCGAGGAAATCAAAAGAGAAAGTAATGGCGAAGAATCCAGATGAACTCATGTTACCATTATTTATTCAGAGTACTCTACATACAATCATACCGTGAATGAATCACAGGTGTTCAACGCACAGGGAGCCACGATACTGAGCTCGTACTAGCAAGTGAATGTGATTGATAGAGTTAAGTACAGGTGCAATAATACCATATCAACCTTGCAGCAGGTGGATTGGATTCAGAGGCAAGGACATGAATTAATTTAGCCATAAGAAATAACCCTATGTCGACCTTACCGTATAGTGATTTAAACCTTCGAAGGTGGTGAGCATACGACACAATATAAACCATCACACCAACACCAAACTTTGCAATATGGACCATATTATAAAAATCAACATTAAACAATTATGGTAATATTGAGTATGGTTCAGAGTCCAAAAAATGAACTTAGGATAATGCATATTTGCATAAATTATTAAGCCTTTGATGTTCTAGGACCTTGTCAAACTTACAATAAACCAATGACACATATCCATTAGTTAATATTCAAGTGAAGACTTATAACAAGCAAAGCTTATCCCTTAAGTTGTAAAGATAAATTCATCCAAAGTAATGATTTTAATGCAGTGATTTATGTTCATTAACCATAGTTCACAAAGGTTGAAAAAACATAGAATTTCATCGATTCAGTATCTCGCGAAATGTCACCATTTCAGTAGCTGTTGATTCTTTAGATTTGAAATGAGAAATTCAAACATTTCATCAAAACAAAATAGAATTTTGTTTGATAAAATATGTTTTTTAAGGCTGTTGGGTAGTGGCACAAGACCTGTGTAGAATCGAGTCTCATTTCATCTATCAATCCGATGTTTCGGTAGTCCAAACCACTAACTTCTCCATTGTTCATCGGCAATCGGATCCGCTAAGCACTATCGTGTCAGCAATTGGATCTTCTAACCCTTCGGAAGGTTAGTTCACTAAACAGCCGCAACGGCGGGTAGTGATCCCACTACGGGTTCCGCAAACCATACTCATCAACTGTCGGAAGCTCTATCCACTAACTTCATCCGACATCCTTATACTTACACAAAATTTTCAAATTTCCTTTTCATCGATGATCAGATCCACTATCCTTTGGAAGGATAGTCCATTAGATAGCTGCAACGGCGAATGTTCAATCCACTAACCATCGCCGATGGCTAACGACTCCAGGACTTAGAAAAATTTCCGAAACTTTCCCTTTTTGTCTTCCTCTTCACCGCTTGATCGACTCAACTTTCTTCTTTTCGTCGGTGAAATAGTTCCATCCGCAGCCACAACGACGAATCTTGATCTTCGATCTTCTTTCGATTGGTGGGACAACCTGATCGGTATCAGCAGACTTTTCTCATTGGCAGGGTAGTGCTTTTGGCTTTCGAAATGACGGATGCCCAAACAACTTTCTGCTTCCGATTGCCAATGGCTTCACTACTTAGAAAAATTTTGAACTTTCTTTCTTTACGGTGTCGGCGGTCGGAGGCCTTTCTTGTCAGACGCATAGTTGTCTAGTCATCCACAACGGCGGGTGCTCGTTCAACTATTTTCCTCCGACAGACGTCAAATCACTTAGAAAAATTTCCATGATTTTCTTTCCAACTGTGCCCCGTCAGGCATGCTTCCACCTAGCTCTTCCACTACATCGGAAGTCTTTCCCACTAGCTCTTCCGCTACATCGGAAGTCTTTCCCACTAAGTGTTCCGATGAACCGACTTTTCAAACACTTAGAAAAATTATGGAAGTTTTCTGTCATCAACCTCCGATCTCTGCTGGGAAGAGGGAAATCCTACCTCTGTCACTGCATCTTAGTCGTCCATTCAAGCCCATGCTGCAACATGGCTCTGATACCACACTGTAACGTCCCTGACCCTCCGACCGGTGAAGAGGACGCTACCATGGCATTAACCATTCGGGCTACCAGCCCCATGTACATGTACATTCATGAAGTGGTGACATAATAAAACAAAATGCTTTGAACTAAAACATGCATACATGATTATTTATCATACACAACAGAAGCAACATACATTCATACAAGCATTCCACATGTTCATCATGATCATTAACAGTAAATAGGATTGCAGAAGTAATAATAGACAAGATTACTTATCTTATAAAGAACTCGTTCCACAACCAGCTACGTCACTGCAACGTTCCACCCAACCATAGGCTAGCATGCTCCTAAATCTCTCAGCAATGCTGTCACCCCTGAGCTAGACATGACTCCCCAAGGAATAAGGAACTAACAGGCTTACACATAGCCAAGGGTAACAACACCACAAGGGTACACAGTTCAGCCAAGCCAACATGGTTGGGTTTATCAGGTGAACAGTAGATCAGCCAAGCCAACAGAGTTGGGTTTATCAAGCCATCCAAGAGCTGGGAAAGGCTAATGCTAAGCTGGTGAGCTCACCGAAGAGCTGCAGACACCAACACCAGAACCATCTTGGATTCTAGAACACCCACACACACCCAACACAAGGAAGTCAGTCCCTTCTCTGCAATGCAGTCCCTCAGACCCTAATCTTCCCTCCAGTGCTCTTCAGGGGTTGTGGAGAAGAAATCTAGCTCAATAGCTCTGTCCGTGTGGTTCTCAACCCACCAGGTTTATCAAGCACCTCAGGCCCTCATTCATCAACCCAAAATAGTCCGAGGACAAATCCATTGCATGCAAGCAGCCAAACTACTTATTCATGCATTCACAGGGAAAAAGATAGTCAATCCATCGTGGCAAACAACAGTTAACACACTTACATGAACCCACAGCAAACCAATATTCAATACCATCACTGTGAGACTTACACAAACTGGAAATGGTCAAAAAGACACGGCCAAGATTCACAGCTCAGCGTGGATTCATAGGAAAAACACCCCAATCTTCTACCAATGACGCATTGTAGGTAACTCAGTCAACAATGCATGGGGAAAACTGCTCCCATCAATCAGTGGGAAAATCCCAATAATTTCCACTGCGATCCACTATGATGGATGAAACAATACATAGTCCAACACATGGAGGTAGAAGTTGGTTCTCTGCATGGATGGAAAGAACAGAATTACAGACTAACCATTAGCGCTAGAGAGAGGAGGCGAACCCCCATACAATGGATGGTAAAACATTTTATCCCCATCCTGCATGAGGAAGACGAACAGCCATGATCCAAGGGAGTGGGCAGAACGGTCCCTACATCGTGGAGAGGAGAGGAAGCATGGGCATGTTAGTGGTCTTCTTGCCAGCCAATCGCTACCTCAACTAACAAAAAAAAAGAAAATAACCAAGGGTGGTGGTGACACATAGTTTTCCCCCATGACTCAATGTTCCACATCCCCCTTTCTTTATCCTTTGGAATCATGCCCCTTCTCAATTTAGTTGCTGCAAACATAGCTGGTTGAGTTATTTAATTTAAAATGCGTGTTTACATGATGCCACAATTAAATATATGCCGCATGTCCCGATATCCCATCGCTGACCATTCCTAATAAAAAAAACACAACATAACCAAATCTATGGTGGGACCTTGGCCTTTAGCTCCACACCAAGATTATTTACAACATATGTATGCTATGTATTTTAATGCAAGCGGGGTTAAAACCGGGGTATTACAGTGGGGAAATAAAAGTATGAACTTGATTGCAAAAATTGCTCTCAGTATCCACTCATTTGGTTGACTGGATATAGGTTTTAATGTC
The DNA here is from genome assembly GCA_001517045.1 of Pseudotsuga menziesii. Taxonomy (NCBI): domain Eukaryota; kingdom Viridiplantae; phylum Streptophyta; class Pinopsida; order Pinales; family Pinaceae; genus Pseudotsuga; species Pseudotsuga menziesii. The sequence goes on along the minus strand of LPNX010215528.1, from coordinate 304,297 downwards.
AATGTAGAGCCATGATGCAGCAAATTGAATGATAGTCATATCATCTTCAAAAGATATTAGAATGAAGATAGATGATTGTAAGCTAAGACTCAACCTTGGGTGATGAGATTGGATCTTGGTTTTAACAGAGCATGTGATGCATCAAATTTCCAATGGATTAAGGAGGGACAAGTGCAATATATATCATTTTAAAGTGCAATATATATCATTGTACTTTAAAATCAATTTCATTGGCTAACACATGATGACATGGAATTTGAATTAGAGTTAAAAGGCCCAGTTTTTAGTTGGAATGAAAATGGAAAGGAATTGAAAAACTACTGAACAAATGATGCTGCAAGTCACTGTTGAAACCATTAGATCACATAATCTTCAGCTGCTACAAACCGAGGTACAATTCTTACCATGTGAATGAATGTGCTGAAGTTGAGCATGGAAAGAAATCATTGGATTACCGACCATTAATGTATGTCATTAACCAATGTGAAGCAACTCACCTTTGATGACAGTGAGCTATAAAGTACCTTAGTGCATCTTGACAAGTATGAATGAATGTGCTGGAGTCGAATCACCTGCAAGATTTGTCAATCAAGAGGCATTGATGAATCCCCATGGATAATAACAAGGAAATCTGCCATTGATTCATGTAGATACCAAGTGTAGAAGGAGCAAGTCGATAAGTCGACTTGAACGAGAGCCGACTTAGTGGATCAGCCGACTTAGTCGATCAGCCGACTAATTTGGTCGGCCGACTAAAATAAGAAAATAGGTTGACCACCTAAGGTCACGTCGGTTCACCAAACCGACAGCTAGTTATTTTGTAACCGCTCTGTAATCATATATATTAAGCTGTTGAGGCTTCATTGTCGAAGAGATACATCCCAACGGATCAGTCCGACTAAGGACATTACAGGGCATAGTATTTCGAAAGCTCGTTAATGGAGCCCAACTAAAATTTTACAGAAACTAATTCAAAAAAAAAATCATATAATGACCATAACCATCAACCAAAATCCATAAAAAAAACTAAAAATTCCAAAAACAAATAATACCCTACAGACAGAAAACCATGACAGGAAATCACCATCTCGACAACCGCCATCATGACCATCGACCACTCCTGTCGACCATTCTCATCACCGACACCAACCGACGACCTCGATAATCCCATCGCACATTCATGACCTAGAGCACCGAAAGCAAGTCACCATTAACTCACACTCGCGTACTCCAGCTGGAACATCAAGTCCGCCATTAATACACCCATTGCCGCACACAACCACAACATTGCCTATAAGTACTAGACTACCAAAGGTTCATTCACTGCAACCTATACAGACAGAGCATCAGAACACCCAATCGACCAAAAGCTGAGAACCCCTTAGTGACATCAACCAAACCGACACAATGGCCCCCAAGCAAACTAGAGCATCAACCAAGGCAAAGGAGATACAGGCTACGGATACACTTTTGGTCCGCAGGCTGAAGAACATTAAAAATGCCAAAGTATAGGAAGGCTCATGGCAGAAGCTATGGACTGAGATCCAAGAATGGGCCTTTGTCAACAAAAAGGCCACTCAAGCAGCACAAAAAATCCAACATAGCACTCTCTTCGGCTACGCCAATGCACCGCTGATGGCCATCTTTGGTGGCACGAAGGAAGCTGATGTGAAGTTCATTATCAGTCGATACCACAATGGTCGGTTCTACTTTGATGAGCCAATCAACATCTCTGGAGATGTCATCTCCAAGCTAACCAGTCTCTCTAATAAAGGAGACCCTGTACCAGTCGGAATCAAAGACAGATTGGTCGAAGAGCTCACTGGATCACCTTCCAGAAAAAACTCAAAAGGGTTGATGATCAGCCAAATCACAACTCGAACGCCACAGATTGTGTCCAAAATCATTGCAATCACACTCACTCTAGCAGGTCAAGGTGGTGACCTCAAGTTAGAGATGCTAGAAGCCATCGACACTATTGCCACAGACGGATGAATATATAGATGGGGGGATTACATCGTTGACATGGTAAAGACCATCTGTGAGCAATGCCAAGAAATGAGGGGAATCATCAAGTTCCCCTCCCTCATCTTATGGATTGTTATGTACCAAATCTACCTAGAGGGGAGCCCAGTCTTTCGGGAACCATTGAGGTTTGACATGTGGAGGTTTAGACCCTTCTCCCAAAAAGGAATCCTGCATGAACTAGAGCATGGGAAAGTATTCCTGGAGAAAAGGTTCCAACAACTGAAAGTCCGCATGACTAGATGGAGGGTTCCTCAAAACATCCGACGAAATCTACCCGTGAAATCCCACATCCCGCTGGAGCTCAACCATACCTCGGTGTGGTACATGCAGGGCGAGGATTCCAATGCCAAATCCATCAACTACTATTCATCTGTCGACCAGATCTTCCAAGAACTATCTCGATAGGCTAAGACAAAAATACTAGTACCAGCAGCAGCCAAATAGATCGACTTCTCGATTAAGGAGCCACTCACCTACCGGGAAAAGGAGGAAGACTATGAGCTCAACCTCTGCATTAGCACATTTGTGTCAAAGGAGACATCGGTCGAACACATTGGTCAATTACAGATAACTATTGAAACCTTCTACCACAAAGAAAATAGAACCACATCCCGCAAAACCAAAGCCACAGCCACAGCAGCAGCCAACTCCTTCGGCTCCAGCAAGTGTCGTCCTGACTTAGTCACCGACGGGCGAAGCAGAACCAAACAACCCTGAGTATGTTGTTACACAAGGAATTATTCAGAAACTTTCCAAAGAAATAGCAGCAGCCAGGAAGAAAATAAAAACACAAGAACAACAACAAGGTAAAGGTAAGCGCAAGCTTATCATTGTCGAATCATCATACAATGAAGACGAACTGGTAGCCACGGCCCTCGACGTCATAGAGGATGCTGCTACAAATAAAGTGCTGGTTGAAAACCAGTTCAAGCGCTTTGTCGACACAGGAGCACAAGCGGTTTGACCGAAGAAAGCAAAGACTGCAACGATGCCTGAAAACATCGTCGATCTTGTCTCAACACCTCCACCCCCATCACCGACAAAAATAACCAAGGAGCAAGCACTGGCACAACAATTAGTTATCCCCCTCGACTTATACAAAAGTGTAATGTCGGAGATGGTAAAAGAAAAATTCGACAGAGACACTAAATTACAAGATTTCTTTGAGACACTTCCTGCATTATTTAAGTTGGCTCAAAATATTTCCACCTAGGCACCTATCTATACAGGACGAGGCACACAACCCCCAATCATTACAACCATCATGTCGACCTTCACAAGAAAACCCGACGAGGAAGGTAACGTGACAGGACATCTATCCTCCACTATTGCACCGATCGACCCCGTACCCCAAGCCAACCTACCAGCCACTGCACCGACGGAAGAAGAAATGACTTCCAACGTAAACTCACACCACCAACCCGACAACCCACCACTCAACCATACTTCCCCCAACCCCATCACCCCCGACCATTCGCCAACTCCATCACCACCGCCACCACCATCTCCACCACCACCACCACCCCTTGATTCAGAGACAGGCCCACCACAACTAACTACATCCACACAACTAGAGGTGACCACCATCCCACCTCCCCAACTAGACAAACCATCAACCTCTAACCCACAAACCCAAGATCCCAGATCAACTGTTGCAGGTACACATGAGACAGAAGAAGAAAAGCACAAGAAGAAGAAGGAGCATCATGGGAAGTCTCCCAAGATCCAAATTAGCTTGAAGGATGCAAGTTCCTTGACCGACACAGAGATGGGACAACTCCTCAAAACCCTGGTGAGTGAAGCAAAGATGAGGAGTACGAGAAGAAGTAAATAACTCTAGGCCAAAAACACAGAACAGGTCGAGTTTCTTGACAAATGCAGGAATTTGGCCTAGTCTGTCATGTTGGGACCCTTAGATATTGACACAGATAGACCGCTTAAAAGAGTGTATCATCTATTCGAGAGCATGGTGTCGACCCTCCAAGCGCACATTTAGGAAACCAAGGAGGAACAGAAAGAGGAAACGGCCCAACTCCTAATGGCATAGCACACTGCATTTTCTGAAGCGTACAAAGTATTGCAGGACCATATGGAGGAGTCTGTTGTAACTGAAGAAGTACTAAGAGACTGGCCTACTCACTACGGGTAAGTTTATCAACAGACATGATAGACTCAGCAAGGGATTCAGGCACTGGAGAGCAGAAAGACCATTGAGGAAGCACTTAGAACGATAATAGAAGAACAGATAGTGCTTGAAACTGCCAAACTGGAAAGGGAAGCATATTAGTGGGTGCAACAATCTCTCCCCAACCTAGAGAAATTAGACATCATCTGCCCATAGATGAAATGACTTATCGAGACTGCAGAGGAGAAGGACCAGTTCATGGGTCCCGACATGGAGAGGATAGCCAAAGTCTCCATCTCGAAAAAGATGTCGATCTTATCAGGCTTGACCACACTCACCATCGACATCCAGAAAGCTTTATAGAGTTGGACATATTTCCAACACCACCTCGCCATCACAGCCCCAGCCATTGTTGAAGTCTGTGTACAGAAACGATCGACCATCAGACTTCACTACCCACCGCAATAAATTTTAAAGGCCAGCAAGAATTTTTTGTACCTCCCTGTTTCTTTGGGATGAAGAAACCTTTTGGTCGTGGGGGAGATGTAGAAGGAGAAATTCAATAAGTCGACTTGAACGAGAGCCGACTTAGTCGATCAGCTGACTAATTCAATGGGCCGACTTAGTTGATCAGCCGACTAAGTTGGTTGGTCGACTAAAATAAGAAAATAGGTCGACCACCTAAGGTCGTGTCGGTTCACCGAACTGACAGGTAGTTATTTTGTAACCGCTCTGTAATCATATATATTAGGCTATTGAGCCAGATGAGAACCCAGTTCAGTTCTCTACGTTGTATGGACTCATTTTGTATAATATAATCTATTTATTCATCTATCTGTTCTTGTCTCTTGTCTCTGTTTTATATTTATATATGTTTTAGTGTGTATTATTGGTAACCTTATGTGATCTGTGAGATTACAACACCAAGGCACTATAAAACTCTAATATCGATCCCAGATGATGTGTTGGAGTCGATGGGACAAGACCATTGGAAAGTGTAACTTAATGAATTCCACCTCATCCAATACGAGTACAAAATAAATGATTGTGAAGAATCATAGTGAAAAATAGACCCAACATGAAACTGAGAAGTGGAAAGTATATGTGAAGTCGTGATGTAGCAGTGATGACAAATAAAAAGGTTAAGGTTGACTACATAAGCAATGGAAAATGATACTTTGACATGAATGGATTTTTAATTTTTTTAAATGAGGAGGGAGAATGAATCTACCATAGCACAATTGGCTTCTTGAGAGGTTTCTTTTAGTAACAATTGGTATGACAAGTGTGATGAACTTAATGTCATCTTAAAAGGATTCTTGGCATGTAGCTATGAGACTTGAATATGAAACATTGGTCTCTATATTGTTTTCACATCAATCTCTCCATTTTTTATGTGCTCAATCCATTTTCAAATTGAGAAAAAGTCTTCAAGAGTCACTCGTGCATGTATTGACCTTTTTCTTCCAAGGACCTGCAAAAACCTAGCACTTGCCTACAATAAAACATGAGATGATGGAATAAGAGAGATGATTCATCTCTTTTCACCCAACACTTATGAAAAAAACAACAAGCAATTGCTTATAAAACAAATCCAAAGAAAAATGAACAAAGCAAAATCCATTTTATATCTGCGGGAGAGCAATGTCCATCTAAACTCACCAACACTATTCTGATCATAGATTCTTTGTTTCTTGTCCAATTTGAGTGATTACAAAGACAAATGAAATTAAATTCATAGGTATATTTTCCTTAAAAAAAAAAATTTTAATTCTATTTAATGATATTACAAATCACTCAGTAACAGCCTGCATGACAGTGTGTTTTTTCGAATTCTGGACTAGACCAACAGTCACAATTTTAGGCTTAAATTTTTCGTTTGATAACGGATTGATGTGATTCCAATTGGATATGAAAGTAGATTAATATAGGTATATTCATTAGAAATATGTTTTGAATTCAATAAGAATTTATGGGTCAAATAATCCAATGAACAGTCTAAGAAATAGAGTTTTAGGAATGTTGATTTGTGATAGGAAGTTGGTATTTTGGTCATAAAATTTGCATACGATATCAGAATGGAGTGATTCAAATTGTGTTGTAAAATAAATTTATAGGGGAATATAACAATGAAATATGTTTGCAAGATATTTCTAATAAGGCATCCAAAAATTGACTGTCTCATCTCTGTTCCTAAGCTGCCTGCTTGATACCCCATTAGTATTTTGGCCATAAATATTTCACTTATATCCAATATTAAAAATTCAAATTGTTTTGGAAACTAGATTCAAAGGGATACTTGGGATGTAAACATATTTTAAAAATAAGTCCATTTGGTCTCCCAAAAATAGACTGTCCCAACTGTGTTTCAATAAAAAATTTAAGCTAAAATGCCCACAAAAATTTAATAAATGAAATTTAACCCCCAAAAAGTGACCGGAATAGGTGTGAATGTTTTTAATGAGGTAAATTTAAATATATCACACACCCATACAAAAAAATTTAAGCATTGAGCACATATATTGACTTACACCGTTTGTTGCAGCTCCAGCTGCAACTCTTAAAAAATGACATAATGTTGAAATAAAGCATGTGTAATTTTATGGATGTGTTATATATAAATGAAAACAAAATACATGCCATGATGTGAAATTCAGACGTGTCTCAAATTCATAAATTCTCACCTATGAGATAGTCATAGTTGGGAGTTGCAGCTGACTGTTACAACTGACAATAATGAGTCACAGCTAGGTGTCGCAGCTCACTGTTGCAGCTGACAGTAATCAATCACAGTTGGGTGTTGTAGCTAACAAATTCATGCCCAAGTTTAAGCTTGAAGGGTTCAATATTCGTTGGATCATTTTCCCACTAATCCTTCATTCACCTTCCCTAATTACTATAATTTTGTTTTCAGGAAAGTTCATTTTTTTTGTAACAAATAGAGACAAATTAAATTTTGAACATTGAAGACAAAAATGATTTAAGCATTTTTCTCAAATAGTCAACAATTCCAAAACATCTCATACCTATTTCTTATCTTTCTACTTTCTGATCTTCTAGATCGCAATAAGGCGTAGGAAGAGAGCATATTTATTCAAAAAATAAATAAATAAAACAAAAGCATGGTTTTATTATGTTACTTTATCCTACCCTATTATACTTAGAAATATAAAAATTGTTCAAGTGTATGCATATTTCCAATGGAACCACTTTCGAAGAAGTGCCTCAAATATGCTCATACTCCCAATATAAAAATATAACTTTATGAATGCTAGGCTATGAGAGATCAACTTCCATTGAAATGATGGTGCCAAGAATTGGTGAAGTATGGAATGATGCTGTAGACCGATGACAGATTGAAACCACGCTTCAATATAGTCTTTGTTCCCTTGATTTCTCATGGATGTTACACCCTGAATCTCCTTAGTAAACTGATCTTCCTCAATGCATACAAGATTCAGATCTAATGATGTAAAGGATGCTTCAATTTTTGGTTCCAATGTTCGTTCGTCATCAAATGTTACATGTGGCATGTTGATATTGTCTACTTGCTTCTAAGGACTAGAAGAAACTCCATCTGTAAATCGTGGATTTAAAACATGTTCAGGCCTCGTATGGATTTGCTAAAACAACGCACAGTCTTTTTGCAGCGGTGTAGGTGAGGTAGAACAAGAGGGAAATGTAGGAACATTTTGTGGTTCAGCACTGTAAGCATACTGTACTGCTTTATTATGGTTAGGGTGGAGGGTGGATTGGACAGGAAATTGTGTTGGATACCAAGGAGTTTGATTAGAAAATAGATGTGGCTGATGTAGAGGATTTATTTGTGAGGTTGATATTGGAGGACCAAGTTGTGTTGTAGCATGAGGGAGAATGGCCATGTGATCATAAGATATGCCATTCCAACCTTGTGGATAAGGTAGGTAAGAGTTAATTGAGGCTACAACAACTGCCATGGTGGAAGAGTATTCAATGACTGAGTATGTAAGTAAGGAAATGGAGGGATAGAGTTTTGAACCATAGATGTAGGCCATGGTTGACATGACTGTTGCAATGCGTTGGATGCAACTCTCAGTATCTCTTTGATATGTTGCTTTCATCCAGGGTATGGAGGGGTAGCAATCTTTCAAATGATTCAAGTCACATATACCACGACTTTCAAGACTATCCAAAGGGAAATCCCTTGCTTCTCTTATTTCCTCCTACTTTTCCTTATCCTGCAAAACACCTAATTGTGAATCAACTTTAGGAATTTCAAATAAATTGTTGATTTCAACTCCTATAACTCTTATTCTTGCAACAGTTTTCAAAGATTGAAAAGAAGGATTACTATAATTCTTACCAGTCTTGAAGTTTCCTCTTGAATACCTTCTACATAACTCACAAATATCATCATATGCTAACTGAAATACATTACCTGTTCCCATCATATTTAATATTTCTAAATATTTAACTTGGATTCCCTTGAGTAGAAGTGTTTTTAAGGTCTCCTTCCCCAGTTTCCTTTGTTTGGATCTTTGTAGGTTATATTGAAAGCATTATATGTATTCCTCCAGACTCTCTTCTTCTCCTTGCATCATTTCGAAGATGTCTTCATTGACCATGCAATAATCTTGATACCTTTTCAAGAATACATGTTTCATGTCTTCCCAAGTTTGTATACAATTCCCACTGAGGCTCATGAACCATCGGAGGTTTGTTCCTTTTAGATTAAGGGGAAACACATTCAACTTTTGATCATTAGAACAATATCCATATCCTCTACAAAGTATTTCGAATTGAAATAAAAATACATCAGGGTCTTCATTTTCCAAACCATGAAAATTTGGTAGAACATGTGGGGGGCTGCTTTTCGTTGGCACCACTCTTCCTGAATCTCTGATGGGAAATTCGAAGGTAACAACTTCTCCATATTTCTTACCTGCCATCTCTTCATTAGATTCTTTGTGTGCTATCTTGAGGCTCCTTCGAGTGTTCTTGTCAACTTGTTAGTAGAATGGGTGGTGCTTAGAACACCACCAAGGGGAATGATAAATTTATGCTCCAAAGATTGAAAATGAAATAAAATTAAATGTAAAGATAGAAAATTCACACTCAAAATAAATTCAATAAACTAAAATGTAACCATGCAACCTACATGCCCTACTTTAACAATGCATCTACAAAACAATGTCAAATGTACTTTTGCACCATTGATAACTTCCCCAACAATGGTGCCAAAATGTTGGGCCCACTATATGCTAGTTAATTAAAACTTAACATGCAGAGTGCTAAACATAAATTGTCAAACCAAGGAAGTCTTTTATTTCAAAGCTATCATGCAAGATCTATGCGAGCACAATTTCTACCTGACACTGTTATATGTTGGTATGAAATCAAAACTCATTATAAACTAGATCACAACTTCTTGAAAGTAAATCAAACCTTGAACCTATTCATAAAATCACACTGTAAATCTAACTTAAAATAAAATCAACTCTTTATGAAGCAATATCTACTTGCATAAATCTAAAGAAATGCTATGTTGGCCAACGATCTATCAAAATGAATTAATAGGAAAACAACTATGATAAATATGATAACTGAAAGCATGAACTAAATAACCTACTAAATGGAAGCATGAACTAAATAATAAACATCTACACAATAACACACTCACAATTAACACTACCAGCATCTGCTCAGGGAAGAGGGCCCTTCCTCCACTGAATAGAGCTGGATATCAACAATGAAAGTCTACAACTCCAGAATTACGAAACTGCCAGCATGTATTATTAGAATGGAATGATTACAATAAATTTGGATCAAATCCTACAGCATAACATTGCCTTCTCTCCTCTCCCTCTCAATGATATTGATTACATATTTATACATAAAATTCTCCTAGGGAAATGAGGAACCCAATCCCCAACTTGTGATGTGTAACATCTGAAACACGACCCTAATTGCTAACAACTTTAGAACCGGTTGCAATAGTAAATCTGGAAAATACCCTCTTGAAGGACCAGATGTATATCACAGACCATGGCTTTGTTTGGAAATTTTCTGGTGATTCAAGTAAATGAGGATGTTACGCACAAAACCCATGTCTTGGATTTTCAAAATTATTTTATGTCTACCCGCAAATCAAGACACGAATCAAGGTGTTCTTATCTTACATGCATTTTTTGTTAAGGCTGTAACAGCTAGCTGTGAGTGTCCTGTACATGAAAAATCACTCCACAAACCATCATTAATAAAATTATGCATAATAGTCTTCAATTCATCAAAGATAAAAGAAAATAATCACTACTAACCACCTAAAGCATCAATAATGTTTTACGCGCAGTTACAACAAATGGATAGAAAATAGAATGATAAATAGGTGATAATGAGAAGAAAAGGGATGAAAAATATGTCGATAAGTGATGAAAAAATGGACAAATCCATGTCCCAACAAGGCCCGACATGGTAAGCATTGTATTCCTCATTCATTCCAAATTGGGGATCAGGTCTGGTTACATCTAAAGAAGGAGCACTTCACTAGTCGATACAGAAATATGAAACCTTTGCGATACGGTCCATATAGTATCCTTAAACATATTGGAGAAAATTCCTTTCAACTCGACATTCTTGCATTCCTTTTCCTACATCCATTTTTCAATGTAGATCTACTTTGACCATATCATGCACCATTGTTGGAATAGAACAACTTGCAGAAAGCAAAACCCAAAGACATCAATCCAGATGTTCAGTAAACTCTTCTTTGTGACACCATTGTGGGATGATGCATATTCCATACAAGTATGAACTCCATTCCCTTGTTTCAAGTGGCTAAAGATGGACATCTCCCCGTGCAAGGAAAATGGTACTCTTCTATTGAAGTATCCAACAAGTTTCCTCACCTGAACGAATACACAATGGATACCATTGTTTCTTAAGGAAGGAGGAATGATCCAACCAGCAACCGATAGGTTCACCTTCAACAGGTCTTCCTTGACATGTTCATTTGATAGGTTCACCTTCGATAGGTCCACCACGACATTTTCAGTCGACATGTTCGCCTCGACATGCAAAATACCAACATGCTCTATGACGGTTGAAGTTTTGAACCATTACAACTTATTTTGTAACTGAATGTAATGGGTAGTCACCCAAGCATCTCAACATCCTATATAAACATGTACACTAATGTAATATAGATAATATGATTCCTCCATCTTTCATGGAGCAGAAATAATAAATTGGTTCGAATTCTTGTATATTGTCTGTGTGTATATTTCTTGTCGACCTAGTGTATTTCCTGCTTTGTTGGTTCTTTTTATATGCTTCCGCCATAATAGTACTTGAATCATTCAGTTGACTATTGTCCCTAGTGTGCACCTAGGCATGGCCTAGATGATGTAGTTTATAAATGAAAATGAAACAAAGGTTGAAGTCTGCGCAGCCATAAATTATAGGAGATGTTGAAATGGAAGGGTAGCAATGAGTTTGAGTTTCATGAGTAGGCTAGTGCATCCTTCCAAAAATTTACACCATTATTAAAACACTATATATGAAAAGTAACTAATGATAAATATAGAGTCGTGAGGAAAATGGGGTCACAGGCTAGTGAAAACAAAATACAGTATAACACTAGGAGTAGAAATTTTATGGGTAGAGTTAATATTGGTAAATGTTGATAATCTAGCATCCTAAGTGCACTCTTCTTATTTCATGTGGTTTCTATTATAGAATAAATTTACAATAATTAATAACTTGATGAAGTGATGGAATGCCCCTTTAGAATCTTGTGATGGAACAATCATTAGTAAGACAGGAAACCCCTCAACTTCATCTACCTCCTTGTGTTCTTATCAATTGTGGAAACCAGTATGATTATTTTCCTTGTTGACATCTTACTAATTTTTAGATTATAAATAATGCACATAATATAAATCCTCTTTGTTGGTGTTCATTGTTAAAATATTCATTATATCATATATGATTCACATAGTAGGAATCTTATTTTAGTAATCATTCATGAGTGCTTCTCTTTCCTTCCCATTGCTGAACAAAATCACATCATCAATGAATAGAAACATTTATGTAGAAACTCACACATCTTCAATTGGATTCTACAACTATTTCTTAAACATGTCCCTTGCTTTTTGTCCTTCTCAAGTTTAGGTTATTTTGCGGACCACTTTAATAGATTGTGTAATTTTTTAGGATATTTTGCTACGTGATCATGGTATATTTTTGTGCTTATTAGTGTGTTTGGAAAAATAAATTGGATATTATTGTATTTTATTATAATTACAAATGATGAAATCTATGTGCTAATATTTCTCCTCTTCCTAATTCTTAAAGGGTGCTATATCAATGGAAGAGCACCTGCCTTTCAAGCAGGAGGTTGGTGGTTCGATTTGTCCATGCCCTAATGATATTGTAATGTATTTCTAAAGATAAAAAATGTAGTAGTGCAAGATGGATGCAATATTAGACACAACACTAAATGTAAAACATAATGTAAAAGTGGACTTCACACCAAACACAAAAGTGGATGCACAAGTGGACGTTACGTCAGTCGCAAATGTGGACACAAAAATGGATGTCACACTAAACAAAAAAATGGATGAAAAAGGAGACTCAAAACTAGATACAATACTAGGCCCAAAAATAGACGAAAAATAGACGAAACAATAGATGCATAAGTGGAATCCTAACTACATGTAAAATTGGACATTAAATTGAGCACAAAATATGGTGCATCGATGGACATAAAACCAGGTGTAACACCAGGTGCAAAACTAGAAGCAACATATGGCACAAACAAAAACTTAAAATGAGACGCAATATTGGATTCAAGACGGGATGAAACATTGGATGTAAAACTAGACGTAATATTGAATGAAAGATGGGATGCAACATTGCACACAATGCTAGATGCAATATTAGATACAAACATGGGTGCAAAACTAGGCACAACACTAGGCACAACATTGGGTGCAACATTGGGCTCAAACATAGATGCAAAAAAAGACATCAACCAAGATGCAACACTAGGTGCAAACCTAGAAGTAAAATATGACATAAAACAAGATGAAACATTACGCACAAACTTGGATACAAAAAAATATGTAAAACAAGATGCAAAAGGGGATGCAACATTATAAGTAAAAAGGATGCAAAACTAGACGCAATATTGGGCCCAAAATTGGATGCAAACCTAGATGCAATGCTAGATGCAGAATTGGACACATAATTTGATGCAAAACATGGTGCAAAATTGTCTACAAGACTCGATGAAAAACTAAGATGCAACATTGGATGCAAAACCAAGCGTCAAATTGGGTGCAAACAAGGATGTAACAAAGGACAAAAAAAAGATGCAATACAAGATGCAAATTTAGTGCAAATAAGGGTGTAAAAAGAGATGTAAATAATTGGGCGCAAAAATGGACACAAAATTGGATGTTAAAAAGGATGGAAAAAGTATGCAATAGATGACATTTTATGAAATTATACAATAGCACCAGGTTTAGCGCTAGATTGTTCACCACAATTGGGAAAAAAATTACACTAAAATATGGCGCTAAATCTAGTTTTTGTTGTAGTGGAGAGAGAGGGGGAGGGGGAGTGATAGAGAGAAAGTGATGGAGGGAGGGATAGTGAAGGAGGTGTATAGAAGTTGGAGAGAGATTATGAGAGAGGGGGAATGAGGGAGGGACACACACACACACATAGAGATAGAGAGAGAGAGGTAGGTTGTAAGATGGAGAGGGGGGGCACACACACACACATATTTTGTGTGAGACATGCCAAATATACCTAATTCCACTAACATCCATATTCATAGTCCAAATATACCTATGAGATGCCCTGTGTGATTTTTCAAGTCATCCTTATAGATTTGTATTCCTAGAAGCTTTGTTTAGGGCTTGAGGTTGTAGTTTCTTCCCCTGACCATGTCCACAGACTTGAGATGCATACCTAGTGCTAAAAAATGTTGATGACACCCATATCCCCCTTAAGAGTCAAAGGATTATGTTTCAACATCATGTGTGGTGGTTAGAGGCATCAATTTTGGCCCTAAATGGTTAACATGTTCCTTTAAGGCCTAAGGACCAAGTGTTTCCGACACCCATGTCAAGGGGATTAATACCTGTACTTAGTGCTAAAAATGTTATAAGGGAACTAGTATCCCCATTCAAAGGTAAATTATACCATGGAAATATCTGTTGAGGTTGTTCAACACATCATTCTTGTCTCTATATGGATAGAAGGATCATCTAGGGGCTAAGGCCTAGGTTTCCTCCCCTTATTATGTTTAAGTCCCCAAGACACATACATAGTACTTAGAAATCCCTTATGGTTCCAATATCCCCATAAGGAAACCATACATAGTACTTTCTCTACCAACCATGATTAACACCTTATCCTCCATACCTAATGATAAAAAACTCCTAATCATGGTCATATACCAACTTAAAGGTTGATGATGCCCTTAAGAGATCATGTGTGTTGGTTCAAGTTTTGTTCTTGGCCCTATATGTCTATAGGATTCCTTTAGTGCCTAAGGACTAGGTGTCCTCCCTCAACCATGTATATGGATCTATTCCTAGTGCTAAAATCATTCCACAATCATTCTAATGGACTACATATTCTCTCTCATATGCAAAAGAGCACATAGGTAGGTCCTATGTGCAGGTTCGATGCCTTGTTCATAGACCTCAAGCCTTAAAAACTACCTTTAGAGCATAAGTCTTGAGTTTCCTCCCCAAACCATGGTCAAGGGACTATGACCCATACTTAGGTATTAAATCCTCTTAATTGTGTCCATATTACAACACAAAGAAAAATTATTCTCTTGGGAGGTTAGGCATGGTTATTTGAGTTGTTGTTCTTGATGATTCTAAAATATTAGGATATGAGTTGTTCATAAGGTTTTCTTCAATGACCTTTCATGAAACAAAAATATCATTCCTTAAAATATCATACCTATGATGTTATTTTTTTTCTTCAATAAAGAAAAGTATGGTTTCATGTCCTATTATTCCCACCGAGTCTAGATTGCTACAAAACTTGAGCTAGTTTCAGTGTTTAAGTAATTAATGTATCAATACAACTTCAAATTTTATTCTTACACTTGATGTTCTTCATTAACAAGTTATTTAACACATCCCATAAATTAAACTGATAATTCATAGCCTCCTTGCACTATTTATTCAATAAATAAAAGTCTGGTTTCATGTCCTATTGTGTGCACCTATTCTAGATTGCTACATAATTTGAGCTAGTTTCAATATTTAAGTCATTAGTGCATCATAATAAATCCAAATTATATTATTCCATTTTTTGTTGTTAATTAAAAATTTATTTCACACATCCCATCACTGAAACTAAGAATTAATAACCTCCTTGCACTGTTTGAGTCATCCTGAAGTTGAGCTAGTTGAGCAATCCTAAAATTCAATTTCATTAGTTTTCCTTTGAAACTTTCTCAAAACATCCTAAAAATTTATATTGTGAATCCCAAGAGTAGTTTGATTGATAATTTATATATTTAATCCTATGAAAGTACAAAATCCATTACCATTGGTTGGTAGGAATTGTTAAGCAAAGGGTTTAGTCTGCATATGTTAGGGTTCCTAGGAGCACTGGAAAGAAAATTTGGCCTCGATGATTTTGAAACCCAAAATGTCCTAGTTAATTGTGCATAGAATCTTAATTCAAATATCTTCCTTTCCGTGATGTCCCAAATCAAAATCTAGTCACACCAAACCGAAACTCAACCAAAGTGGCTAAGCTCAGAATACCACTGTGATGTCCCAACCAGGGATGGCCTGAAACACCAACTCAATATCTCCAAAATAATTAATATGGGTTTATAGTACAACTATGATAGAAATTTTAGTAGGATTATTTCCCACTTATGGGTTACAAGGAAGACAAACTAACTCAAGGGGGCAAAGGACATGCTAGAAACGGGGTTTCATAAGGGTAGGAGACTTTGAAAGTTAGGGAAAGGTTATGGAAGAGGTATCTAGAATCTATAATATCAAGGTATGTAATAGAAATGTCTACAAAAAACTGCAGAGGTCTATTTGGTTGTTTGAGACTACAGGAGTGGAATTTAGCAGTTTGGGACTACACCGTTGCTTTGTATTCAACCCAATTTTAACCAGGTCAAAAGGGATCAAATTTCCTATATGAAGGTTGAATATGGACTAATTTATGTATAGTTTCCATATATGGTCTCATAGTTGTTACCAACTTTTTTGTACCATAGTTGGGTTACCTGAGGAGCCGCCGGTTGACAGACTTGTTCAAAGTCTGATTCCAATGTATCAGTTGATCTGTTTGCATGTCTAGCCAATATTGGATAGCCACTTTTTTTATTTTAATAATTTTCACCATGGCTCCGCGGGGTTTGTAATAAATGTGCTAGTAGGGTATTTTTGAGTGGTTCGGTCTCCTGAGATGTAGAATCTCAAATAAGGTATTCCAGGGAGTTTTTTTCCCCTGACAATTATGCTTTACCTTCAGCCGAGTATAATTGATGAGGTTTTCTCCCGCTTCCTCCAAAGCTGGAATGCCTGATGTTGAATTCTGGGCCTTGGGGGGCTATTAGAGCCCAACTGAGTGTTATAAACCTGCTAGACATTATTTAGGTAGATCGTGGTCATGTCCTAAGTCATCTGGAAACATAAAAAAAATCGAAAAAAATCTTTTTCGAACGGGGAAAAATTTATTTTTTAATTTTTTTAATTTTCAATTACTTTTCCTAAGTTTTTTGGGTTAATTTTTCCATAAATTAAATGGAAAAAATCCGTTCGTGGTAAGTTGGTCATCCAGACTCCGAATTCAGTGATTGAAGGCTCTAACCTTAAGCCAAAAATCATTCTTGGTCAGCCAGCCAGTCAGAACCAACTTTAAGATCAACAATCAGACACATAATGCCTTTTTTCTCAAAAAAGTCAGTTTTGAGTAAAAAAATGAATTTTTATTAAAAAATGATTATTTTGGAGCAAATTAAAACTCTCCAAATTAATCCAAATTCAGTAAAATAAAAGGCTAAATGACATCTCATGGAGCACTTATGATCATTGGAGTTATCATAACTCAACTTCAGTCATCATTAAGAGAGCAATTAATTTATTATCAGTTAGCAAACATGTCATCTCCGGCTAAAGAATGAGATGGAGAGAACTCATTGGTCCGGTGATTTGATTGAGGTGAAGACTGTAGCTTACACCATCAGTAGGATTCCCAAACCTAGCCGAGGCTCCTTCCAAACCTAAAAGGTGGGTTTACCAACATTTCAGATGGCTCCTTCAACAGCTCACGCCCCTCTCTCTCCAGGTTGTGCCTCCCACACGTGTGGCTTCATCTGTGGCTGGATTTGATGGTTCAGGGTTGGAGTGGGGGCGAATTTCCTGGGTTGAGGCCTCCCCTCACTCTCGGTTCTCCAATTATGTCTAGATCTTCTATTTAGGTGTCCAGACTGGTTAGGTTATGAAGATTGGTTTTAGGGTTTTAACACTCTCTCATTGTACAAATAGAGGCTCCTTTAGCTCTATTTGGAGGATCTTTATGCAAAGAACCTCTAGTTAATTACTGTAATGCTTGTTTCTTTTGCAACCGTATAATAAATTTTAAGGCTTTGGAGGCATACATGGTGTGTGAATGTGGATGAACAATTGGCGAATGAGGTGAAATGTTTCAATTTTTGTCTTTTATTGCTTAGGATTGGATAATAGCTCATGCTTTAAAAGGCTTCTATAAGCACGTAAGATTGATCATTTGATGTTATAATTTGATCTTTTATGGTTTTGTTTCTATGAAATAAATTAGCATCGATTATTCAGTTGTATGACATGCTCTTTATATTTTTATTTACCAAACATACATGATCTAATCCATTGTTTGCAAGTATTGAGTTGAAATTGTGCAGGTCATCTCATTGAAGCGAGTAGGAGTTTGAGCTCAGGTGCATCCTCTCCTCTCAAAGCCAAGGAAACTTCAAATTTTCAAGATCCAAAAGAATCCAAACGCCATCAAAGTACCACAGGTTTGAGTGTTTCTTTCATATTATTCATCTCTCAAATTTTTATAAAATCTTTATTTCCTTGGGATTAGGGCACATTTTGGCTAAAGTGAACATTCATTCACTTAGCCTTTGCCCTGGTTGGCTGCCCTGTTTACTTTTTTCAGCCTTTTAGGCCTTCTTTTTTCAGCCATTCCTTCCCTTAGTTCGCTGTCCACTTTTCCCCACCTTTTACCCTTTTGGACAGCCCTCGTTTGCCTCCTTTTTCCACTTTTTGCAGCCCCTTTCCATCCTTTTTTTGGGCCATCTTGTGGGCTGTACTTTCAGCCTTTTTCACCCTCATTTGTAGCCTTATTTCTCTGATTTGCAGCCCTCTTTCTCCCTTTCCCCCTCTTTTGCCTTGCCTTTCTCTTTCCTCTTCTCTCCCTTCTTTTCAGTAAGTTTGGGTAGTTTTTTTTATCTAGTTTGTAGATTTATTTCCAAGTTATTTTTTATCAACTAATCCTATAACAAGTGTATGTCTGGAGCTCTTAGTTTCAGGTAGGTGAAGGAGAGCCCAAAGGCCACAAGCAAGCAAGGAGTGCAAAAGAACAAAAAGACTCTCTCCCTCTTCTCTCAATCCCCTTCTTTACCTGTTCTTCCAAGAAGAAAAGAACACATCATCATTGTAAAAAACTAATAAAAAGGGCTACTGGGAGCAGGTATCCTTTCTTTTATACTTCCCCTATTTGGGGGAAGGGTTTTGTGTCATTTTTCATGATTTTTTAGTGTAGTTTCCTTTAAGCAATTAGTTTAGTTCTTTGCTTAGTCTTAGTTTCATTTTTTTGCTAATAGTACTAGTTGTTCCTTAGCATAAACACTAATTGCTAGATTTATTATTGCATTTTGGTATCTTGTTGTATAATTGTCAAATCATAAAAAGAACAAAAATTTCTTGAATCTCACTGTAAGGTGGATCAAGAGTGCTCTCTGTCGGAGAGTTTAATCAACCACTTTCATCTTAATTGTTGTGCTTGTTTAATCAATTAATTATTTAAGACTCTTGAACTTGCAAAAACACAAGTCAAGAGCACTCTCTATCGGAGAGCATCCTAGGTTTGCTCAATCCCTGCATTAGCTGCATAGAGATTAGCTAAGTCTCTTAAACCACTGTCATAAGACAGGGTCAAGAGCGCTCTCTGTCGGAGAGTCTAATTAATTGTTTTAATAAAATATTAAACACACATACCCCTTTAATTAATTATTTCCCTTCCCTCCTTGCCGGAGTATGCTCTGACCGATCCTAGATCGGAATACCCAGAAATGGCATTGGATCTTTAAACCCTACAAGAGTAATTTAATAACCCTTAAACACCCTTAACCAACACACCGAAATTGTAGGTATCCTTCCAAAGTACTTCCTATTAGAGGCGTCGGAACCTCCCGCTGTCTTAGATTCTCAGCTAGCTAGTCACTTGACAATATCATCCTAGGATACTGGGCAGGCTCGACATGTCTTAAACGGAGGAAACTTAGAAGAGTCTCCCAGCTTTGAAAAACCTTTGTTGACACCCTAATCAAGATCATTTTTTAAATTCTTAAAATCTACCAAGACCACTTGCAAAACCTAATATTCACTAGCTTAATTCCTAGACTTTATTTCATGCATTTATTTGACTCCATAAGGCACTGGTCCTTCATTATAATTGAGTAATATTCTATCTTGATCAACTGTCTATGGTCTATTTTTGGTTATTATATCTGAATGCTTAAGTTACAAGTATGGAATATTTTCTTATCTTTCAGTCTCTTGCTAGCAACTTTGATTGCTCTAATTTAAGTGTCACATTCATAAACTTAATCATTTCTAATCACAAGTAACTCCTAAACAAAACCCATCTGCATCCAAAACATCTTAAAACTTAACTTAAACATTGAGCCATAGAAAACTCATTGTTAGGGACTACCCCCCTTGGCTTCGTGAGGAGTTAGCCTAAATGGAGGAGCTAGGAGTAGGTGACAGTACCTAGCTTTGTGCTTTCCCCCAAGGTCACACCTCTCCCACTTTTTCAAGTGAGGAGACAACTTTCAGAATATTTCTGCTACTGGTGTGCAATCGACAGACAACAAGAATTTTTGATTGGATGAGAGAAAGTCACCTCTTTGATCGAAATGCCAAAACCAGTCAGATTTGGATAATGAAAGAGCAAGGGCATGGAAGACAGAAGGAAAGGGGAAGGACATGAAGGGTAGGATAGGTTTTTCTATAGTTTATGGTTATATATGGACTTTGTAAAGGTAAATAAAAGATTATCAAGTGACAAGGGTGTGTTTGGGTGATTTGGGTGTGGGATAGAGTAGCAAGGGTGAGGATAAAGAGAGAGTATTTCTAGCCTTCTCAATGGCACAAGAGGCTTACGATTTTCTGTAAGAGTGGTATGTAAAGTTAAACATAGATTTGAATGTTAATATGAAAACATTATATAGGGCTATGGAAACACATTTTTCATTTAATTAGCTTATTGCCAAAAATATGAAATTGTGCACATTAAAATAGAGAGAGATGGCATAGAACACTTGGAGCTTCACTAGCTCAAGAATCCACTAGAGGACGTAATGGGACCATTTATGTTTTGAAATAAGATACCACTAAATTCTACAACAAGGCTACCTAGGTACACCAACATATGCAGTCTAGATCCTTTTACTAGCTTTTGGACACAATAGGCAATAAAGAGACATAAGAGGAACCGAATGGAGCTTCTTATTATTAGAATGGGCCAGAATGGGACATGTAAATCAATAAGGCTATGCTAATAGTAGAAATGATAACACAACATGTAACATAGAGAAGGAGAGAGAGAGTAGATAGAAGAGAATAATGGATCAAAATCCTCTACTCAATACAATGGAACCACAATGAAGCTCGAACCTGAATAAACCTACATGAAATAAAAATAAGAAGAGAGAATGTGTGATACTGATGGCATTCAGAGGCTGAAAAGCAAAAACCAATTTACACCAGAAGTTTTCACTGGCATGGACTTGTTCTTTTCTCACCCAAACATGAATGAACTACCCAAATTCCAATGCAACCTTCCTCACACGGGTAACTTGGTTCATCAATGAAATGTTTTCTCAATTTTCACAACTATTCAACCAATCACAACATTAATACTTTTTTCTATTCTTTTGAAACGATTTCTCTTCAACTAACTCATACTCTGTTTTGCAGGCAGTGTGTGCTCCAAAATATTCTCCCAAACACTCTTCACATCAACACTTACAGTCACACCTCGTCACTAGGCTCTATCGCAATATCCACTTGGAACCTAACTCCCTTGAGCATGATTCCACTTACCATTCGAGATATGGTAGCCATTGCAATCATAAAACCCTTCCTTCATACCACAATTCAGATTGTGATATGGCTTCTAAGTTTTCTATGCTCTCTCCCAGTCTGCCATGTGATCATAGCCTTACATCTCATAGAATTATACGCTCATGCTTTGACTGTGTATCACGACCACTATGTCATTTCTTTGACCATCCACATATGTCCTGCTCCATGTCATTTCCCTTTTCAACCATTCGATTTCCACTTATACATAAATATATCGTCCATTTGATTTATATCATCTCTGTACATAACCTCACAATTTCTTTGTCTCTTGAATAGTAAACACATAGAAAGTTTTCAATCTCTCTACATAGAGATCCTAAAATAATCTTATCTGCTTGAAATATTTGATAATAGACTCAATTCAATTTTCCCTCGTGCTCAATCTAGCTCCACCATTTAGCAATTCAGGAATTTACATAGTGTATTGATAAGAAACATCAGCAATAATCACTCACAGTCACCTCTGGCTCGACAAAATAAGATCCTAACTCTATCATACATTAGACATCAACCAGTGAGTAGGTGATACAAATCTAACTTTTATATAAGAAATATATATCACATACATAGTCTCATTGATTTAAAGAAGACACATATAAAAACCCCAGAAATCACTTATCTATTCATTCCTAATAACTCTGTAGGAAACCCTCGGCTTCCAACTCAATTACATTTATTTCCTCTGCAGTACAGTGAGCCTCTCCCCTCTCTATCTCTTCCCTCGAATTCTAACTCCCAAAAAACTAAATACCAACAACCTCTCCACAAATAGAGGAATTTACTATTTGTAGGAAAACTAACCCCTACAAACTAGTAACAAATTGACTAGATGGATTAGCCTCCTTGTAGGGAGCTTTAGACTGACATCTATTCCTACTTTGAATAAAAAATTGACAACAATAAAGACTAACAATAATTAGCCACTTAAATAAAAATAATTTGAAAATTAAATTCTGGAAGTCCGTAGGACTGCTAGTCCTCTTTCAAAGCTACAACATGTGACCAATGCATCACAATGTTGGCCTTGCCCTTGATGCTCCCACATCATACTCCCAGGGTAAGAAAAATTATGACCTCTAGGTCATATGCATCCCATGCATAATCTCCTGGTTTCCAAACCTTGTACTGCAACTTTCCACTACCTTCATTTCCATCACATTTTAGATTTAGTCTCAACCTTCCATGCTTCCATATGTTATATTGCAATCTGCTATTGCACTCACCCAACACTTCTTCTTCAGCTGATGAATTAAAAAAATTCATCTCTTCCTTCCTCATATTACTCATTCTCCTTTATTGCTTTGGCATAACCATCCACAAATCATCAAGCTTCTCATCCAACTTCACTATCTCACTATTAATTTGTTGATTTCTTACCTCTACCATCCCTTCATCCTTAATTTCCTTGAGGACACCTTCCTCTGCAACATGCATCTGTTGTCTCTGATCTTTAATTTCACTTATATACTTAGGTTTCTTCAGCAAATTGACCCTCATGTGAAGTCTTTCACATTCGGTACTATCATTATGCCAGTCATAGCATTCTGCTTCTTTTCTACCCTCTTCTTCTACCCTAGCAAAACTGTATTGCTCAAAATCAAACATCTTCTCTGCTTCACTTACTAATTCAAGTATAAACGGATACTTTACAGCTCCATCTTCTTCATTGTTCCTCATGACATTTTGGTGTTCCTCACCACCATTTTGCACCAACATAATTCCATCATCCTTGTGAGACTTCAAAGTTTCACTTATCCCTATTTCAACTTGATTTTTAAAATCAAGTTTCTAATTTGCATTTACTTCAGACTTCCTTGGATCTACACACAAATTCTTGCAAGAATTATACAAATCTCCAGGCATGAACACCTTGATATGTTTACTCAAGAACTCAAAGTTCTTGATTGTTTCTTTTCCAATTCTATCATCCTCTTTAGATCTTATTACTCTGTCACTTTCCTCAGTATTATCTTCAAAGACAATCTTCTCATTCTCGTTCCTTATGTCATTGTCCTTCATAAAAATTCCATCATTTTCCACTAATTCCAACTTGACATCTTGAATTTGTATTCTCTGAGTATTTAATTTTATTTCCAGAAATTTCATTTCATTGCACAACCTTATCAATTCACTTGGAATTGTCCCTGGAAATTCTTCCCAATCCCTACTGGTTTCATCACCTACCATCCAGACACCTAAAGAGTGTATCTCCTCTATTTGAGGCTCCTTATTCATAGTCCTCATGCAACCTTCCTCCTCCTTTGTAACAATTATTGACAGTTGTTCTTTACCCTCACCATCATTAAGATCAATAGTTCTCAATGAATGTCCATTATTTTCACAATCTCCCATAGCAATATTCAATAATTGCTCTCCCTCCTTCATCATAAGGTTATATGAACCTTCTTACATCTCTTGAAAAAAGTGAGGTTTTCCTTTCTCTTCTTCTATGACAAAACCAGAGAGTTGTCTTGCTTCAGTAAACACTGCATCCACATACAAAATATTAGTTTTAAAATCATGAGATCCTAAGATCTCTCTATATGATCTCATCATCAATTCTTTCAGCTGACTTCCATTGTCAAGACACTTCATAAAGTTCTTCTTGAAATCCATATCCTCTTCATCAGTTTTCCCAAGAAAACTTTCTGATTCATGTTCACATGGACAGATTTCTTTCTACCATATCATTCCTTACTCTAGCTCAACTTTATTGAGCTCTCTACCCTTCCTCAAGACTAATGACTGTAGCCTCTGCTGCAATGCAAATCATTGCACTCTCTTTATTTTCATCACCCATCCATAATATTCATCTTCATTTCCTTCTTGAATCAATGTCTCTAATTTACTGAATCTTTCTCTAATCTTAGAAAGCTCTTGGTCATTCCTCTTCTGACTTGTATTCAGAATTTCCTTCATCCCCTGAATGTAGTCCTTCTCTTTGTTCCTAATATGAACACGAGTATTAATATTCCTTTCTATATTCATGAAAACATCACGAAATTGTCTTTCATGACCCATATATGAGCAATCTCATAGCCACAGCCATCCATCTTTTCCTTTACTTGTGTGACAATTCCAAGTGACTGTCCAACATATTTCAAACTTGTAAAACCTACATACATACACCAATTGTTAGTTTCAAAATCATAAGGC
This sequence comes from Pseudotsuga menziesii, assembly GCA_001517045.1. NCBI lineage: Eukaryota > Viridiplantae > Streptophyta > Pinopsida > Pinales > Pinaceae > Pseudotsuga > Pseudotsuga menziesii. The sequence goes on along the minus strand of LPNX010215528.1, from coordinate 279,595 downwards.
TTCAAGGTCCCTTTTGTGGTCTCAAACATCATCTCTTCCAACTGATTTTCATCCTTCCAAGGATCCATGAAACCATTAGCTAACCTCATGTCTTCATCCTCATCATTACTTTCACCAAGAATAGTTCCTTGTTTAGGTTCACATAAGTAAATCTCTTCCTCAACATCCAATCTATGCTACAACTCAAGTCCTTTGAGTTCTTCTTCAAACTGAACTCTTGTATCATACTTCAGTATCCTTTGTAAATGAATCTACTTGATTATTTTCCTCTAAAGAACCCAGCCATACCTTTGGTTCCCCATATTCCTCTGTACAAACCGTCTTTCATTACTTCCAACTGCACTTTTATTTCATCCAACTCCCTATCAATATTTTCTTTACTTGATCTTCTATGGCCCTTTTCTGAACCTTCATTATGATTATTAGCAACCACAATTTTCTTTCCCTCATGAAATCCTCTTTCTTCATCATGGAATACAACTAATCCATCCCTACAATCCGACTCCATCAACTTGTCCATAGATACCAAACCAAGTCTTCCCACCACACCAAGTATTCCCATGCTTGGCCTCTACTAGCATCTCTATTGGTTTCTCTTTTCTAATTGTGACTCCTCCTTGAATCTCTAAGATAACCATCAATGGTCATCTCTTCTTTCCTATGTGGACTCATCCTGTTCCACCTTGTGAGCTGCAAACAACCCCATCTACTTTTGAAACAAGTACAACACTTGTTCCCAGTCCCAATTCATTTCTTGGTGACTCTGATTCTTCTTGGATATTCACACAAAACCTTCCCCTAAGCACTTCTGCTCTTCAACTTTCAAAGCTGATAGGTTGTTTCTTTACAACTACTCACCTTCGTTGGAGAACTACAATTAGTCTCCTCCTCCAGCAATAGCCTCTGCTGCCTTGATTCATTCAAAATATTATCTTTATTTCACCTATAAGCAAGTTATCTATTCTTACGAAATCCAATGAATATTGAAATCCTTTACTCTTACTTCTTACCAGTATCTACTTCAGCCAAAACACTGCTGCAATTTCACCAATCCTGCAAGCTGAAATTCTTGAATCGTTTCCTTTATTTAAGATCTTTGATCACTCTTCTCCTTCACATCCTCTAAGCTATGATTCACCATCATACTTCTTCCCTCTCAACTATTTCTTTCCAAGAAAACATGCATATTACCTTATACAATCAAATGACAAGACATAATCACTTACCAAACTTCCCCAATCTTGTCTAGATGAAATCCTTCTTTCTATCTGTAATTTCTTCTCTGTTGTGAACTCTTCACGAGCTACTATTTACAAATAATATTTTCAAAGTTCTCCTTTTTTCTTCCCAAATAACCTTTACCACTCTGATACCAAAATTGATGGCGTTCAGAGGCTAAAAATCCAAAACTGATTTACACCAGAGCTTTGCACTGGTGCAGACCTGTCCTTTTCTCACCCAAACACAAATGAACTACCCAGATTCCAATGCATCCTTCCTCACATAGGTAACTGGGTTCATCCATGAAACATTTTCTCAATTTTCACAACTATTCAACCAATCATAGCGTTAATAATTTTTTTCCATTCTTCTGAAACAATTTCTCTCCAAATACCTCATCCTTTGTTTTGCAGGAAGTGTGTGCTCCAAAATATTCTCCCAAATGCTCTTCACCTCAACATTTACAGCCACACCTCGTCACCAAGTGTTATTGCAATCTCCACTTGGCACCTAACTTCCTGGAGCATGATTCCACTTACCATTTGACATATGGTATCCATTGCAATCATAAAATCCTTCCTTCTTACCACTCTTCAGACTGTGATATGGCTTCTATGCTGTCCATCGCTCTCTCCCAGTCTACCATGTGATCATAGCCTTACATCTTGTAGCATTCCACGCTCATGATTTGATTGTGTATCATGACCACCGTGTCATTTATTTGACCATCCACATATGTTCTGATCCATGTCATTATTTTTTTCAACCATTCGATTGCAACTTATACATATAGCTACCGTCCATTTGATTTATATCATCTATGTGCATAACCTCATAATTTCTCTATCTCTTGAACAGTAAACACGCATAAATTTTTCAATCTCTCTGCACAGAGATCCTAAACTAATATTCTCTACTTAAAATCTTTGATAATAGACTCAATTCAATTTTCCCTCGTGCTCAATCTAGCTCCACCATTTACAATTCAGGAATTTCTATAGTGTATTGATAGGAAACATCAACAATAATCACTCACAGTCACCTCTAGCTCGATGAAATAAGAGCCTGACTCTATCATACATTAGACATCAACCAATGATTAAGTGATACAAATCTAACTTTTATATAAGAAATAAATCCCACATGCATAGTCTCATTGATTCACAAAAGACACAAATAAAAACCCCCTCAGCTTCCAACTCGGTTACATTTCTTTCCTCTGCAGTACAACGATCCTCTCCCCTCTTTGTCTCTTCCCTCGAATTCTAACTCCCGAAAAACTAACTACAAACAATCTCTCCACAAATAGAGGAATTTACTATTTTTAGGAAAACTGACCCCTACAAACTAGGAACAAAATGACCAGATGGCTTAGCCTCCTCGTAGGGAGCCTTAGACTACCATGTATTCCTACTATGACTCATAAATTGAGAACAAGCAATACTAACAATAATTAGCCACTTAAATTAAAATACTTTGAAAATTAAAGTCTTCAAGTCCTTAGGACTGCTAGTCCTCTTTCAAAGCCACAACATGTTACCAATGCATTACATTTTTGGCCTTTCCCTTGATGCTTCTCCATCATAAACTAGCCCAGGAACTCCTACATATGGAGGTATCATGAGTATGAAAGTGTAATATCACAAGAAGCAACTGATAGGATGATGAGATAGATATAGAATAGAACGATGATCATGAAGTACATCCAAAACCCAACATCAGTACTAGATCAATATAGCTCAATGAGAAGAGAAGGATTCTCTACTCCACTTCACTGATGTCTTGATTACTTAGATGCATAAGGGGGCCATCACCCAAACCTAAGACTAGGAAGCGCAAAGCATTCCTCATGCACAATATCCAAGTACCTAATCATAAAACATGCCTTTTTCATTTGTATTTGCCTCTTTTATAGCTTGGTGTGTCTCAAATACCATGGGTAAATACCATGGGCCAATGAAAACCATGTTCCAAAATCCCCTTTAGTCAATACCATAGCAAAATACCATGGAACACTAAAAAACCATGCATTGTGTAATTATTGCTCCACTAACTTCATGAGGGCTCCTTTTGACCCAATCACTCATTAAATGCCCCATTAATTTCATAATTACCTCTCTGACTTAATTAAGTGGGAAAACCTTTTTGAATTAATCCAGTTTATCTATTTTTTCTTACAAAGTAGAATTAGGGGTCTCATGTGGCCAAATTATCCCATAGTAATTATTTCTAAGAACCTTGGGATAATTTTGGGGCAATTTAATTATTTTAGCCACCATTTTAATTTTTATGAATTTTTCCTAGGTGACCTTGGCCAAAATTGGGGACATCACAATCCTCCCCTCCCAAATTTTCTTTTCCTCAAGCAATGAAGAAACCATAGGGACATACCATCACATCATCAATGCCTTCCACCACTACATCATGGGTCATATCTACATACATCAACTAAAGGTAGTGACATGTATATGCACCAATGCATGCCCCTACAAACGAACTATCATGGAGACTCATCATCAATTATCAAGAGAACAATAACACCCTTAATCCTCAACACATGGAGAATCATGAATGAATATAGAAAGTGTGTTATCTGTCTTCTCTTTAAAATAACTAGCTACACCTTAATAATCTTCCTCTCAAAGCATAGCTCCATCTCCTCCATCGTCATACCATGGATCTAATGAAGTCTAAGTACATATGTGAGGATCCCAAGTGATCCTCAAGAATACAAGGTTCAATATATATTCTCCTATGTAATGTATAAGAGTCACATGGGAGTCATCATAACACCCTTCTAGTAAAACATAAGCCCATCCAAAATAATGTCTCCTATAAAGGATACTCTCCAAATTTGCTGCAAAAATGGATCCATGAAGATAATATTTTCTCCATCAAGCCAATAACCCAACCATTTCTCCAAGTGAGATAAATACAAGTGAGGAACATACTATGGTCACAATGCTTGCCCACTCTCTCAATGAGTAGTGCTAATACAAGAAAACATACAAATTGTGGGATGCAAAATATTCCCCAATACACATCATCAAAGAGAGTGAAACAAAGCAATACATCATGGGGAGAGATGCCAAGATCCCAAGTTCTACTGTGCATTATCCCATACATCATAGATACGTCATGATACAAAGATATGTCATCATGAAATACAAAAATATCATCATGAAACATAGGGAGATACAACAATTTTCCATCACAAAAATAGACATGAGTATCAATGTGGCTCATCCAAGAAAGTAGACCATCATGTGCCAAATATAGAGAAGGACCAAGTAACCAATTAGATATGCTCCAATGACATAGGTGAGGATCCCATGTAATCCCATAAAGATGCAAAAAAGAACATGATGTATCAAGATGTCTCATCATGTGTTCTATCATCCAAGCAATGGATGGAGAATCTCCATCAATCATAGAAAGAGTCTCCAAGTGTCTCAAAGAAGTGCATCTATGAATATAAGTGATACCAAAAAGTAACTGCGGGTGTAAATGTTGCTCAAAATGAAATGTTGCACATAACATAGGATCATAATGAACGGTAGGAGCCTCATACTCCTAATGTGGCATCAACAGAACAAAACCATTCAACCAAACTTCATTAGGATGAAAACTGAAAGAATTAGCAAAGTAGGATGAAGTAGGATGAACCAACTCTTTGCAAAAATTATCTACCAAAGATGTGGATGCAACAACTCCATAAAGGGCTGGTCCCATACTAAGGAGCTCTTATGACTCTTCATTTGAGAACTTAGTTTCTCTCTTGCAAGTGACATGTGCTTGGATCTCATCAAGCTCATCCATAGTCTCCTCAAGCACATATGCAATAGAACATACCTCATGATCCACCATCTTATGAGGTTCTTCCATGTAATCAAGAATGCAATCAACCATGTGAGAATAGGAGGAACAATTTGATCTTGGCATCTTCTCATGAAGCTGCTCAATCTGAATCTTAAATTCTTGAAGTGCATATTGAGTATCCGTCAAAGAATCCTTGGTGGTTTCCAACTCAAGAGTGAGCTTCTCAATCTCTTCTGCATCCCTGAAATATGCACTATGATTGATATCCACAAGCTCAAGAAAATCATCTCTATCAGAAAGTAATTGAAAAAGGTTACCTTTAATTGATACAATGCCTTCTCAGTCTTCTCCATGGCTTCAAGTGAAGGTGGTTCTTCCAATGAAGCATCTTTCCAACACGACTATGACATTGAAGCATGAGTGTCATGGAGAACCTGTAAGGCCTCCTTAATATTCATTTCACTCATATTAATTGGCCTATTAAAGGAAAAAGGTTGATACCAAACCTCCTCATCATATATCAATGGATCAACCTCAGTAAGCTCATGTGGTGATGATGAGATCGACCCTGGAACCTGCGGGTTATGACCCTCATCAAATAAGATCTCCATGTCACCCACATAGAGTGATGGACATCTACAAGTAGATGTATCCATGGAACCTTGGCACCAATTAGTAGGTACCTCATCATGACACCCATCAATAGGTATCTCATCATAGAATCCATCAATAGATTCTCTTAGATCCAAGTCCATAGTAGAATGTATATCCAAATGAGATTTAATGCTTCTTTTCCTCTTTATGCAAACTAGCACAACATGATTCCTCATGCACCACTTTCCAGGAACATGTGCTCTTGTCTTCTTGCTGGTCTCTTTGGGATCTTCCTCTTTTTCTTTTTCTTTTTTTTCCTTTGCTTCTCTATCTGAAGTACTAGGTGTCTCTTGGTTCTTCTCCTTGACATTGGATGGATTTGGGAGTAGAACCAAATACTTCTTAGCAACTATTGATTCCTTTAGTAGCAACCATCTAGGAAATTCTTGGCACAACTTATGCATTATCTGCACAATCCTCTCTTTTCTTTCTCTACAATAGGGATAACTAAATAATCTTTGGATCTCTTTTGTGCAATACTTGCGGAAAGCTAGGTGCTTCTGGATATCCTCTATCAATACATGGTATGCAATGAGGTAACCTAAAGGTTCCTTTGGATTCACATGAGTATCATCCAATTGATACCTTAAAAAGTAAGGCCTTGTATCATCATACATAGGATCATAAGAATGATCCACATGCCTATATGTGCACCAGTGAGATGAACTACTCTCTTCCTCATATTGTCTACAATATTCCTCATACTGCTCATCATAGTCCAAATACTGCTAACAATGTTTCTCATACTACTCATAGTAAGATACAACTGCAATCCTTCTTTAAATTTCTACAGAGGTATATAAAAGTGCCCTGATACCACTGTGATGTCCCAAATCGAATCTACGCACACCAAATCAAAACTCAACCAAAGTGGCTAAGATTTGAATACCACTGTGATATCCCAACAAGGGATGGTCTGAAACACCAACTAAATACCTCCAGAATAGTACCTATGGTCTTTTTCTACAGCTCTGATATAAATTTCAACAAAATTATTTCCCACTTCTGGGTTGCAAGGAAGACACACTAACTCAAGGGGGAAAAGGAGAGGCTAGAATCAGGGTTTCAGAAGGGTATGCGAATTTGGAAGTTAGGGAAAGGTTATGTAAGGGATATTTGGTCTCTATAATATCAATTTATGTAAAAAAAATATCTACAAAAAACTGTAGAGGTCTATTTTTCTATTTGGCACTCCTGAATTGGAATTTAGCAGTTGGGGATGCATTGTTTCCTTGCCTTTAACCCAATTTTAACCAGGTAAAAATGGATACAATTTACTATATGAATGTTGTATCTGGACCATTTTTCTCTCTAGTTTCTATATTTGGTCTCTTATTTTAGATTGAATGTGCATAATTCACATTTTTCATTGAAATTCCAAAACTAGTTAGATTTGGCTAGTGAAAGAGAAAGGGCATGGAAGAAAGAAGGGAAGGGGAAGGATATGAAGGGTAGAAAGGAGTTTTATATAGTATATTATTGTATATGGACCATTTAAAGGTATAGGAAGTATTAGGAAATGACAAGGGTGCGTTTGGGTGATTTGGGAGTGAGTTAGAGTAGCAAGGGTGAGGAGCAAGAGAGAGTGTCTCTAGCCTTCCAAATGGAACATGAGGATTACAATTTTCTGTAAGAGTGGTATGCAAAGGTAAACATATATTTCAATGTTCATATTCAAGAATTATACATGGGTATGGAAACACATTTGTCATTTAATTAGCTTATTGCCAAAAATATGAAAATGTGCACATTAAAATAGAGAGAGATGGAAGAGAACACTTAGAGATTCACTAGATCAAGAATTCAATACATAATGTACTGGGACCATTTATGTTTATAAATCATGTATTTTTGAAGTATGCACCAAGGATACTTGAATAGACCAACATATGCAGTCTAGATCCTTTTACTAGCTTTTGGACACAATAGGCAATAAAGAGAAACAAGAGGATACAAACAGAGCTTCTTATTATTAGAATGGGATAGAATGGGCCATGTACATTAGTAGGGATGTGCTAAGAGTAGTGTTTTAAAAATCGGTCTGACCCGTTTCGGAACCGGCTGGTTCACCGGTTCGGTACCAAACCGGTTCAAACCGGCAGGCAAATTGGATCGGTGACCGGTTTGTTACCAAACCGGCCGGTTCGGTCACCAAACCGGTCCAGTTCGGTAACAAACCAATTTGACTAGCTGAGTTCTGATCCTGACCGGCCAGTTACAACCCATCTCAACATTTTTTCATTTTTTTAATTGTTTTAAATTTTAACTTTTGTTTTTTTACTTAACCTAAAGGCTAATCCCTAACCTAACCCAATCCAACCCAACCCAACTACAAATAATAACAAGTTGAAGACACTCACTCACTTTTTGTTTGATGTTTGGAGTCTAGAGTGGAGCTGCTAACTTGCTACAACAACAGCTTAAGTGGAAAATGGATTTCTGAGTGACTAAGTGGACAATGGAGTTGGACAGTGGTAGTGCTGAGTGGACAGTGCTACTGATGAGTGGACAGTGGACAGTGCTGAGAGGAGTCTGGACAATGCTGAGTGGAATCATGGATTATGATCTTGAAAATGTTGTTTTTCTTTAAAATTTAAATATTTTATGTATTTTTTAGCAAACCGATTCATTAAATTCAAATTGGTCGATTTATGACTGATTCATTACCGATTCCGATTCCAATTCCGAGTTGACCCTCAACCGATTCTGAGTCTAATTTCGATTTTTAAAATTATGGCTAAGAGTAGCAATGATAGCACACCATGTAACATAGAGAAGGATATAGATAATAGATAGAAGAGAATAATGGGCCAAATTCCTCTACTCAATACAATGGCACCATGATGAAGCTCGAACCTGAATACACCTGCATGAAATAAAAATAAGAAGATAGAATGTGTGATACTAGCCCAGGAACTCCTGCATATGGAGGTAGAATGAGTATGAAAGTGTAATATCACAAGAAGCAATTGATAGGACCACCATATAGATGTAGAATAGAACAGTGATCATAAAGTACAATCAAAACCTAACATCAGTACTAGATCAATATAGCTCAATGAGAAGAGCAAGATTCTCTACTCCACTTCACCAATTCCTTGGTCACTTAGATGAAAAAGGGGCATTCCTCACACACAATATCCAAATACATGATCATAAAACATGCCTTTTCCATTTTCCTTTACCTCTTTTATAGCTTGAGATGTTTCAAATGCCATGGGTAAATACCATGGGCCAATGAAAACCATGTTCAAAAATTCTTTTTAGCCAATACCATGGAACACTCCAAAACCATGCATTATGTAATTATTGCTCCACTAACTTCATGAGGGTTCCTTTTGACTTAATTACTTATTAAATTCCCAATTACTTTCATAATTACATCTTCGACTTAATTAAGTGGGAAAACCTTCTTGAATTAATCCCCTTTACCTATTTTTTCTTGCAAACTAGAATTAGGGGTCTCATGTGGCTAAATTATCCAATAATAATTATTTGAAAGAACCTTCGGATAATTTTACTAAGGCAATTTAATTATTTTAGTCACCATTTTAATTTTCATGAATTTTTCCTAGGTGACCTTTCCCAATTTTTCTTAGGGAAAAATTGGGGACATGACACTTAGTCTTGTCTTTATCTCTAAATAAACCCCTAAACCTTGGTTATATCCTAGTTTGAGTCACCTATACTGTTTTTTTTAAGGTATTTGAGTTAGTGTGCCAAATCTCTTAGTTGGTACATTACATGATTTTTTTGTGTTTAAGCATGTTGATGCATTCAAGTTGCTTAAATGCATTGGGTTATTTTGATAGTTTGTAAGCATCGATGGGTTTAACAATGAAATTCATTAGTGCACTCTGATAAATGGATAGACTGGTAAAGTTTAAAAATATTAAAAATAATTCAGTGTGTATAAGGTAACATATCGCAATGGTGTGCTTATGTTGTATGTAAGCATCGATTTAGTATAATCTTTACACAAGAACTGATGTGTTTAACAATGAAATCCACCAGTTCTCTCTAATAAATGGAAAATACCGTAAAGTTTGAAAACATTAATAGATTTTCTAATGTGTATGATTTACCCTATCACATTTGTGCGTTTATGTTTATGTAAGCACCAATGCATATACCATATACGCAAGCACTGGCATGACATTGAAATTTGGTTCTTTCCAGTGCTCATTCTGTTTGAGTGCACTGGTGCAGATATTGCACATCATACAACACCGATGCATTTTTTACCGCAAGTACCAATGCACACAAGTTAAACAAAGCGCAATGGTAAAAAACATCCTCTAAAACACATGGTTGTTGATTTTTTTTCGTTCTAAAATATATATGTAATAACCTCCATTAAAACATCCACTAACCTTAACGAAGGTTGTAGTGGAGGTTTTTTTTACAATTTTTTTCAATCTTGTAACACTAAAAGCCTCCGCTATAACCTCTGCTACATGATCTTTTCATTGTAGTGTATAAAGATATTGTAGTCATTTTTTAGAAGATGTGAATTGATAGTGTGAATGTCTTGGGGTTAAAAGAGATGTATCTCCTATTATTTAAGTATTTATGGTGTAACTTATCTATCTTATCTATATTGGAGTTGTGCTCCACTCTCATATTGCTATACATGGTGTGTACTTCTTGTCCCTTATGTTGATTCTAGCAGTTTGGTGTATAATAATAGCTCGTGATATATGACCCCAAAGCTACTAACATTAGTGATATTAGTAAGTATTTTCCATTATATAATGGCCTCCATCTTTTCTATATATATCTTAATTTCCTCTCCACCAATCACATATCCCAAACACACCAATGATTACTAAGTTTGAGATTAGCCAACAACTGATGCTTTTTCAAAGCCTCTAAAACTTGCATGATATGTGGAATGTGTTCCTCCAAAGTAGATATATAAACCAATATATCATCCAGATACACTATAATGAATGAATGTAATATAGGCATAAAACATCTTTCATTAGTCTCATAAATGTAGCTAGTGCATTACATAAATTAAAAGGCATGGAGAACCATTCATGCAAACTATACCTTGTATTAAAGTCAATCTTCCATATGTATTATTCTTTGACATGTACCTGGTGGTATCTCAATTTGATATCCAACTTGGTGAAGTACTTGGTGTGCTACAACGGGTTTAACAAAGTGTCAATCCTAGGTAGAGGGTACCTATTCTTAAGTGTAAACTTGTTGAAGTATATATAGTTGATACACATCTTCTAAGTCCCATGCTTCTTGGGTATGATGATGATAGGTGACCCACAAGGTTAGGTACTTGGTTAAATCACTTCATGCTCCAGCAACTGCTTGTTCACTTCATTTGCTTCCAGAAAAGGCTATCTATACAACCCAATATTTGGTAATGGGGAATCAAGAAACAATTGTATCTCATGTTCTACTTCCCTATTAGGTGGTATCCCTTTGGGCTCCTTGAACACTCCTCTATATGCTTGTAGTAACTCCTCCAACAAACATTTTTCTCTCTAGTACACTTCTCTAGGGATTTCCTTACTCTTACTGATTCATCACCTAACTCATTCTCTCGTAAGAAAAGAAAAACATATTTCTTACTTCCACTAATAAAAATTTTGGCTTAAGTTGGCACTTACTAGTGGCATCTTTGATTTACCTTTATGTGCATTGATGTGCATTGATGCTGAACAAATTCCTATCCTTGATTAGGTAGTATAGGTTTACTCTCCTTATGAAGACCACATCTCTCATATACATGTATGAGATTCTAAACGCTACACCACACAAATTAAGGGGTACTACATATAACTCTACTTTATCAATAAAATATGCACTTAAAACAAATATGATCTTGCATTGTTTTATGACCTTGATCTTTGTATCCTTATTTACCTATCCCAATGGATAAGGGCTAGGATGATCATGGACTTCCAACCCAAACGTGTTGACCAAATTAGTTTCTACATGATTTTCATGTGAGTCAAAATTTAATAGAGCATTACCTTGGTATTCTTGATTTGGATGTTGATATGGAAGACTTTTTTCATCTCCTTCTCTTCCTTGTGATGAAAGCTACTCAAATTCACCTCCTGCTGCACTGAAGTGTAGAAAATATTCTCATCCACATCTGAGTTGCTCTCTACTTGTTGGATTGAATCTATGGTTAGAATGTTCTTATTATTTGCATCATTCTTGTAGTTCTTAGGGTTCAACTCTCAATGTAATTTCCAACACTTTTCTTTAGAGTGATCTTTGATGTTACAATGATTATAATGGTTTTTCGGATCCTTCCACAAATGTGCCATGGTCGTATTTTTCTTATATTTTCCCTTCCAGTTCTTCTTCCTCTCCTTAGATGTTTCTTGGTTCTCTTTCAATTTGGAACCACCTAGTTGTACTTCCTCGTGTCGTAAATTCTCTAGGTATTGTTCTTGCACACATTCCTCATCAATTTTCTTAGGCTTGAAGAGTATCAATTGCTTTCATAAATGATTGTATAAATACCCTAGATACTTGAGGAGTACATTTGGATCCTAAGGTGAGATACCCAACATAAGCCATCTTTTAGAATTTAGTGGTGTACTCTTTCCCACACTACCCTTTCCTTTTACTGAAGTAATGCCAATGGATCCATTGTTCCTCTACATACCCAATAGGGTTGAATTGGGACTTTCTGAGGTCACTTGAGATACTTGCATTTTGTTACTGGCAGACCACTCTCAAGCCTAAGTGCCTCTATGCGGATTTCTCACCTCGTTAATTCATGGCCCTCTATTTCAATCCAGCAAATGAAATCTTATGATCCACATCTATGTTGTGGATACTAAAATAGACCTCTAAATGTTTCAACCAATGATTCAACTTTAATGCATCGATGTCACCTTGGTTGGACTTGATATCCACTTTCGCTTCCATTTTAAATAATGACTGGGAAGTGGTAATGACACTAGAACTTGATTTTTCTCTCTTGGGATCTTTCCTTAGCTCCTTTTCTAGGTCATGTTTGTCTCTTGAATTCCCTCAATTCCAGTCTCTTAGTTAGAACAACAAAATCACCAAAAGGTCCAAACTTTCTCTCTAGAACCACCATGAGGATTGACATAATGCATGAGATATCAGTTACTTCTATTTCTATCATGGCAAATCGATGTTCGTATTCGTCCCCTCATTCTTCACTTGACGCATCCATCATGGCTAGGATTTGAAGGTTTTTTGTTTGTTTTGCTAACTCCTAGATCCTACAATTCCCCATAAAGCTCAAAAGAAAACTACTCTATACCAATATGATATGTAAAATGGTATGAATGTTCGATTGTAATAATTTAATGTCTATGTTACGAAGTGTTTCATCTAACTAAGAGTTAGAGGTATCTAATTGTCACATAAAATCACACATTCATATATATATCACCCATATTTTAAGTATATACACATACTTATCTTATTTAGCTAGTCTCTTACTAATAATTGTTTCTTATCAAATAATCCTTGTTAAAAATGTATCATTTTTCATTAAACTTTTGTATTGATAGTTTTAAACTTATGTCTTAATCACATGTTAAAGACTCACCTTATTTGTTTATCATTGTTCCAAAATATATATTGAAAAAATTAAACATCCCCTATACGAAATCATTTCAACGCACTATTAGAATGAATCTCAATTCTAATCATATAGCAAACATCCTTGTCTAAATTTCATAACGCAAGAAATCAATGTTCTAAAAAATTTGGTTGATTTTTCAACAAAGTGGATTGCTTAAAATTTTCCCAAAACATTAGAAACGTTGTCTCACCATGCCCATAATTTGAATTATAATGGAACTCTAATTATACTTAAAAACATTATTGTTTTCAGGTCAAATTTGTAACCAAAAGCCATTTTAGTACAAAATTAGCTTAAGCATTCAGAATTAGCTTATCATACCTATCTTTCAATAAAAATAACTAGAATATGTGCATTTTCTAGAATGAGTGAATTTAAAGTGTTTTATATTTTCTAGATAATGTGTTTTGACTTTTCGTTTCGCTCTAACTTCGTTTTTAAATTGGTTAATTTCCCCATATATATTATATTGGGACAATGTGGACACTTATATATATTATATGGACACTTATATATATATTATATGAAATAAATTTTACCTGAAAAAGGTGAGAAGATGTATTGAAACGGATTAAAAAAATATATATATATTATAACTCAATAATATCGTATGTAAATCAATATTGTTGTGCAAAAATGGATTTCTAGTCATCACAAAACAAGCATTAACAAGGAATAAAGGATTTCATTGATGATCAAGATTTTATTTGTGATGATTTCTGATCATCACAAGTGATGCCAGTTATTTCTGGATTGCCATCTTTGTTGATTGCGTTCATGTAGGTAAACACTGCTGCAACTATGAAATCTACCACTAGATCCAGTTGATCTAAGATATGTGTTTTTCACGTAGTAGGGGAGAAATCCCCACTACAAATTCATATCCTTTATCAGGTAGTATTGGTTTACTCCCCCTATGCAGACCGCATCATTCATATACATGTATGGGATTCTAAATCCTACACCACATACATCAAGGGGTAGTACATATAACTCTACTTCATCAATAAAATATGTGTTTAAAACAAATATGTTCTTCCATTGTTTTGTTACATTGATCTTTGTATCCTTATTTACCTATCCCAATGGATAAGGGCTAGGATGATCATGAACCTCCAACCCAAACGTGTTGACCAAATTTGTTTCTACGTGATTGTCTTGTGAACCAAAATTGAATAGAGCATCTACCTTGGTATTCTTGATTTGGATCTCGATATGGAAGATTTTTTTCATCTCCTTCTCTTCCTTGTGATGAAGGATACTCAAATTCACCTCTCATTGTAGTGAACTACAGACAATATTGTCATCCACATCTGAGTTGCTCTCTACCTATTGGATTAAATATGTGGTTAGAATGTTCTTCTTCTTTGCATCCTTCTTGTAGTCCTTAGGGTTCAATATTTAATGTAGTTTCCAACACTTTTCTTTAGAGTGATCATTGATGTTACAACGATCACAACCGTTTTTAGTATCCTTCCACTGATGAGGCATGGTTGTAGTTTTCTTATATTTTCCCTTCCACTTCTTCTTCTTCTCCTTGGAATTTTCTTAGTTCTCTTTCAATTTGGAACCACCTGGTTGTCCTTAGGCTTGTTGCCTATATTCTCTTGGTATTGTTCTTGCACACATGCATCATCGATTGTCTTAGGCTTGAAGAGCATCACTTAGTTTCATAAATGACTATGTAGATTCCCTAGATACTTAAGGAGTACATTTGGATTCGAAGGTGAGATACCCAACATAAGCCATCTTTCAGAATTCATTGGTGTACTCTTGCCCACCCTGTCGTTTCCTTTTCCTGAAGTAATGCCAATGCATCCATTGTTCCCATACATACCCAATAGGTTTGAATTGGGACTTTATGAGGGTTACTTGAAATACTTGCACTTAGTTACTAGCAGATCACCCAACAACCTAAGTTCCTCTATGTGGATTTCCCACCTGGTTAATGCATGGCCCTCTATTTCAATCAAGCAAATGAAATCTTATACTCCACATCTATGACATGGATACTAAAATAGACCTGTAAATGCTGCAACCAATGATTCAACTTTAAATCATCGATCTCACCTTGGTAACTTCATTTTTATTTCTTGGGGTATTTCCTCAGCTCCTTTTCTAGGTCACATTTGTCTCTTAATTTCCCATCAAATCCAGTCTCTTAGTTAGAGCCTCCAAAATCATGAAAAGGTCCAAACTTTATCTCTAGAGCCACCATGAGGATTGACATAATGCATGAGATACCAATAAATTCTATTTCTATTTTGGTAAATCGTTGTTCATATTTTTCCCCTGATTCTTCAGTGGACTCATCTACCATGGCTAGGGTTTGAAGGTTTTTTCTTTATTATGCTAACTCCTAGATCCTACAATTTCCCATAAAAATCAAAAGAAAACTACTATGATACCAATACGATCTATAAACTATTGTGGATGTTGTCTGTGTTACCAAGTGTTTCATCTAACTAAGAGTTAAAAAAATCTAATTATCACATAAAATTACTTAATAAAAAATTCAAAGACGCACATTCATATACTTATAAAAATCACCCATATTTTATGTATTTTCCTTATTAAAATGTATACTTTTTTATTAAACCTTTGTACTGATATTTTTGAACTTTTGTCTCAATCCTATGTTAAAGGCTCACCTTATTTCTTTATCATTATTCCAAAATATATATTAAAAGAAATAAATATCTTTTATATAAAATCATTTTAATACACTATTAAAATGAATAGCAATTCTAATCAAACATCCTTGTTTAAATTTCATAACAAACATCCTTGTCTAAATTTCATAACGCAAAAAATCAATGTTCTAAAAACTTTGGTTGATTTTTCAACAAAGTTGAATGTTTAAAAATTTCCCAAAACATTGGAAACATTGTTTCACCATGCCCACAAATTTTTAATTATAATGGAACTCTAATTATACTTAAAAACATTAGTTTTGGGGGTCAAATTTTTAACCAAAAGCCGTTTTAGTACAAAATTAGCTTAACCATTCAGAATTAGCTTATCATATGTATCTTTGAATAAAAAGTAACTAGAATAGGTGTATTTTCAAGAATGAGTGAATATAAAGTGTTTTATATTTTCTAGATAATGTGTTTTATTTTTCATTGGGCTCTAAATTCGTTGTTAAAATTATTGGTTAATATCCCCATATATATTATATATGGACACATTTATTCTTTACGTGGACACTTTTATATATATTATATGAAATACCTTTTACCTGAAAAAACTGAGAAGATGTACTGGAACTGATAAAAAAAATATTATCACTCAATAATACCGTTGTAAATTAACATTGTTGTGCAAAATCTGATTTCGATCATCAGAAAACAAGCACTAAGAAGGAATAAAGGATTTCATTGTAGATAGAAAACGATCTGATTGAAATTGCACGGCGAATATTTGGGAGGATGTGTAGCAATCCATGATAAATCTAGGAAAAAAAACTACATAACCACATCACAAATTTATCTTAATTTATTTGAACCAGAGGAGCCGTGGCTAAGTAGAAGCAGAGGAAGAAGGATTTAGAACTTTTTGGTCGGAGCAATCGAGATTGTCGCCAGAATTTTCTCGACCGACGTCCAGCTTATCAAGAAAGTAAAGGTAATGAGCGATTCTCTTGCTCATCTGCTTGTCATCGGAACCAGTTCCACATTCGGCCTCGCCCTTCAAAATGTTGATGGTCATGCCGAAGCCAGGGAGTCTTAACGCGTTAGTGTCATTCTTGGTGGGAACGTACTTCCCCACAATCACTTGATGAGCCGATGGCTGCTTCACTTTCACTGGATTCATCCATTTCCATATTGCCGCTGAGAACGCCAATGATGCATTCTCTGACAAGTACTCGGCATGATGCAACAAATCCACCTTCAGTGCCTTCCCTAATTGTCCATAATTGTAGTTCCTGCAGCGACGCAATTCCATTAGGTACACAGTTTATCTGTTTTGATTTACTAATTAATTGTTTTGATATACTAATTATTTAGAATTTGGGTTGGTTTTTTTTCAAGGTTGCCCGAGGATTAGAAAAGTGTATTTTTTATATTGATTTTATGATGGTGGATTGAGGAAATTTGAGGTGGATTAACAATTGTGTTGGATAATTATAGGGTTTATATTGAATTTTATGGCTGTTGTTTCAAATTTGAATGATGACAGGTATTAGCCTTCTTCCCTATGAACACCATAAGGAATATAGTGGACTTTGTTAAGGACCCTATCCACCCTAAAATGCATAAAAGAGTGTACTCAATTGTTAGCTCATGCAGTAAGGTCTATATCTATGAAACAGGAAGATCAATGAAAATTAGATTCAAGGAACATAGTGCAGACTTGAGGTTGCAAAGGTTTCAGAAATCTGCCTTTGCCAAACACTCCTCAAAAACCAGCCACCATGTCTATTTGGAAAATGCTAAGATTGTTTCTGGAGTTGACCATTATGGAAAAAGAAAAATGATGGACTCCTTCTAAATTGAATTAAATCCTAATAATCTAAATAGAGACCAAGGATGGAAATTTAGTGAAAATTGAAAACCCCTCCTCTACATGCTTAAAAATTAAAAAACATTTTCGAGAAACATTATCTTCATACCAAAACCCACCTATAAATTCTGTTATGGTATAATTTAATGTTTTACTTTTATTAAATATAAACTTCTACTATCTATTGGGCTTCTTTCTGGCACCTGATTAAGAGCTCCTGATGATGGTCCCTTGAGGACTGAAACACTTGAGGTTCAACAAAACTAGAACGCAGAGATCCTCACAAACTAGATAACAGGTATGTAAAGCATACAGAAGTTAACCATACTAGTTAGAAGACATCACCAGACAGCATGAGAAAAGTTCATCGTTCACATTGATTTTATGGTGGTCCTTTCAAATTCCAGTGATAACAGATAACTAAGAAGATTTAGAATGGACTAACAATTATACTTTTCATAAATTGCAGTAGTATGATACAAGTAATACCATCTACTTTGATTTTATGATTGTCTTTTCAAATTTGAATAATAACAAGGAACTGAAGCATAAAGAAAATTTGAATAATAACAAGTAACTGAAGCATAAAGAAGTTAAGTAACCATAAGAGTTAGAAAGCATTTGAATGATAACAGGTAACTGAAGCATAAAGAAGTTAAGTAACTATAAGAGTATAAGATAGAAGATAGGACCAGACAGCCAGATGAGGAAACCACGTTTTCTCTTTTTAAGGTTATACTTTCTAATTATGATCTCTATGATATAGGTTTGAATTTAGAATGTAAAATATATCCAACTCTCCTAAATTCAACATGATATTGAAATTAAGTTGGTGTTATTATTATATATATATGATATACGAACCAGTATACGGGCAAAGCTCCCCGTCCATGGTAGCTGACTCCAGGAGCACATGGATATACGAGGCTTGATTCACAGTAAGTGCTATCTGGGCTGAGTTCCTCTTTGTAGCATAATCCCCACTTGGTAGGGGAATCATCGCTCGCTGCGGTGGAACTCTGGGCCATCAACGATTCACCTGCAGTTACCATTATTGAAAACAATCAATATAGAAATAACTACCGAATACCATCATTGATTCCAAATTTCCACTGTCAAATTACGCAATGCTTATGCTGAAGGCCGAGAGACATTGATTGAGTGAGTAATATTGCAAAATTACATGAAGTTTCAGTCGCAACATGGGCGAAGAAAGCAGCGAGCTCCTTCTTCTGTACGAGATCTCCGCCGGTGGTACCAAAGCCTTTGGGCTCGAAGTGGGCCGCCGCAGTGATGAAGGAATGGTAGTCCCAGAAACCCTGAGCGTGCGCCATGGGAGCATTACGGTGGGAGAAGAGAGATTCGAACTGGTCGACTGTGAATATCTCCGAGATGGTCTTATTTTTGCACTCTGTTAATCCCTTTACACATTTCTTCGACTTCAACGCCACTTCTTCGTCTGCCGTTGCTGCAGCTTCGATACAGCAAACCCATGTTGAGATCATTAAACAAATTGCAACCAGAACGAGCATTCTCATGTGAACAAACCCTAGAAGCTGCTTCGTCTCCATCTTTCTCCAAGAATTGCAATACTGCACC
This sequence comes from Pseudotsuga menziesii, assembly GCA_001517045.1. Taxonomy (NCBI): domain Eukaryota; kingdom Viridiplantae; phylum Streptophyta; class Pinopsida; order Pinales; family Pinaceae; genus Pseudotsuga; species Pseudotsuga menziesii. The sequence continues at coordinate 260,193 of LPNX010215528.1, read as the reverse complement.
TGCAATGTAATGAGAATTGAGATAGATGAGAATGGGACGCTGTTCCCTTGGAATAGAATAGCTGTGATATATGTAAACGTAACGTATTGGGCAATTTAATTGATTTGATTTCTGAACTCATCATTTGGTTTGGTGGAACAATCGGAGTAGTTCAGAGATCGCTTCCCTTTCCATCTACGCTAAAGGATGAGTTGATACGTCAATTACTCAACCATAATCGATATCAACTCGAGAAATGAAATACTATACTGTAATATCTTCTAATGTAATTCAATTTGATGGAAACCTACGATCCAACCACTATGATCACATGAACATGAACATGATCTACGGGCGCAAAATCACGCCATTTGCATTTATATCGATCTATACGTGCGGGTCCTATCATCGGTCTATGTGTGTTTTTGAACATCTTTGGGAGGCAGATAACTCTATGAACCAAGGAATTCTATGAATGGCCATACAACATAGGGAAGCAAACCTGAATTGTTTTATCATATTTAATACTATTAAATATGTTTTTTTTGTTTTTTTAATAAGCATTAAAACATGTAATTATGATGATGATAATGGTGGTTAACTTTTCTGAACTAAAGAAACGAATTATTTAGTTTGTTTTAAAATTGTATTTCTATGCTTAAAGAGAAGTGTCCACAGTTCACTATAATTTTGACATGTTAAAAGGCACTATAATTTTGACATGTTAAAAGGCTAGGAAGTTCGGTATTGCAACACAGATTATGAAACTGAAATCTAATGTGGGTGTAAGCATGGCACTCTAAGAGGAAGTGCCTTTCATCCTCAATGTTCATATTCTCACAGAGATGACATATCATTTCCACCCATGGTGTTTTAGGAACTCCCAAACGACACGACTTGTTTCACTATGGAGCCCGAGATTTCTTTATTATCTTGGCTATATTAATTTTTTTCTTTGAACTAGTTAAAACAGAGAGATACTTTTGATCTTCTAGAGTAGGGTTGAAGACCTCCTTATAATATCTTAATTTTCTTTTAGCCTCTAAATATTTCTCACACTACATTTTCTCTTTAAACTTAGAAGTAACAATATTTTTTATGTTATTAATATTTTGCAATGCAACATTTTCGTCAATCTCCCAATGGTTTAACCAGGCCCTGGTATCTATCTTTCTACCAACCTCGCTTGAGCCTTAGGTGGTTTTGGTTGGAATTTAAAGCTATCTTAGGAAGTCTAGGGTCTCCCATGTTATTGATTTTGTGCTTGTACACCAGGAGCCTAGTTATACGTAGGTTCTCGATAGGGGAAAGACCCACTTCTATAAGGAGAACAGGGTAGGGTGTATGCTTTTAATTTTGAGGTTATACGTTATAAAACGCTTATGGATTTGCTCTTGATCTTTCTCCAGGATTCTCTAGAAATGTTGCAACCCCAAACCTCACACCTATACAAGATAACAAGAGTGACTAAAGTTTCAAAGAGGAGCTTCTTTTTATCCCACATCACAAGAATTGCTACTTTACAATTATTTTCAAGACCAAAATAAGTTTTCCACTTTCCACTAATCCTTTTCTCAATGCTATAGTTCTAGTTGAGCTTGTGATGAATGTCAATTCCTAGGTATTTGTAAGAAGACACTTCCTCCAAGTTGCTATTGTCATACACAAAATTAGCATAAGTGTCCTTCTTGGATTTGATAAGCATAGCTTTAGTTTTGTCAGTGTTAACAGTCATACCCATGGCACACCTATGGTAGAGAAAAAATCCTTAAGAAGTCTTAGTTGCTTATCAAGATCAAATGGACACCCTGAAAGAAGAACAATATCGTCATCATGTCAAGACAACCTGCTTCCTCTACAAAACCATAGGCCCAGGGGAGAGGGGCCAACCTTGTTTAACTTCGATATTACACTAAATATCTTTCAACTACCCCGTGTTGCTCTTAAACTTGGAAATGACATTATCGTATAATCTTATTGCACCAGCTCTCAACTCGAAAGGAACCTTTAGCTCTTCTAATCTAATCCATAGGTTATTTCTAGGTACTGTATCGAAAGCCTTTTTAAAGTCCACAAAGAAACAAAAGAGATTGGATTTATCATTACTACATTCATCCACAATGATACTAAGCGTAACGAAGTGGTCCGTATGTTTTGCACTTTTTATTAGGTTTTGGTATTGTACGTAATTATATATATGTTTTGGACTTTATGTAGGTTTTGATAGGAATTTAATAAATTTAAATTTGAAAATGTTTATTTTGTATTTTTAAATTTATAAACAAACTTAATACTTTTAATTACCTTCCCTAAAATCCAAATTATACATATAAATTTAGAAAAAAACAATATTAAAAATATATTTGGAAATACTTGAAAACATAAAATATTTATACATTCTTTTTTTAATGTAGATTATCTATAATTAATATTTTTATAAAAAAACTTAAATATTTTTTTTTACAAAATAAGTTAAAAATATTTAAATGATCTACATATTTAATAAATATTGATAAAGCCTTAAAATTAAGAAGTTGCATAAGATAGATAAAAGAATTAAGTTAAAACTAGTAATTTTATTATTGTAGTAGTGCAAATGAAAATGTTTAAAGTCTTTTAGTTTTGGTAATTTAAGTAATCAAGATTAATTAAGTTCAGAAAGATAGCTATGTGCAAAGGAAATATTTATGATGATGATTAATGTAGTAAGACCAACTTTGGTCCATGAACGAAGGTGCTATGTCGTAATTTCACTAAGTGAAGACCCCGTGAATAGTCCATCTTCTTGGATAGATATTATGAAATTGTGTTTGAGTTGTATATGTTTAGTCTTCAAAATCCAACTTAGTGTTGCTCCACCTACACTAAAAACATACCCTATGTTGCTCATCCTTTTATCTTTATCACCAACCACATATGCATCAACATATCCCTGTAGAACAATGTCTAAACCTCCAAAACATAATGCATGATAAGTGGTACCTCTCAAATACCTGAGAATCCACTGTATTGTCATCCATTGCTCTTTACCTAGATTGTTCATATTCCTGCTCACAACTCCCACTCCATGTGTGATATATGGCCTTGTGCACACCATGACATACATTAATCTAACATCTGTTTATGAATAGGGATCCCTAGACATGTATTCTATTTCCTCCTGTGTCTCGGGACACATATTCTTAGTTTGAAATGGTTGTCCAAATGTGTACTAACTTGTTTTTCATTCTTCATTCTAAACCTCTCCAACACCTTTTCTATGTACTCACCTTGAAACAATATCAATTTGTGGTTTTCCCTCGCTCTTGTTATTCTCATACTAAGGATTTGCTTTGCAGAACCCAAATCCTTCATGGGAAATTATTTAGTTTCATTTTGAGCACATTTATATCGTGCATGTTATACCCCACAACAAGAATGTCATCCACATACAATAACAATATAATATACCATTATCTAGCCTCTTGAAATAAACCCAATGGTTAGAATGGCATCTACTATAACCCTGTTCTATCATAAACTTATCAAATTTCAAATACCACCTTCTTGAATCTCATTTCAGTCCATACAAGCTCTTCTTCAACCTACAAACCAAATTATCCATAAGTAAGCTCTGATAAGTAGGCACTTCCATAAGTAAGCTCCGATAATTAAGCACTTCCTTGTTACTGATCAGAGCTTTATCTTTCTCAGAGATTAAGTTACATAAGCACTTCCATCGAAGTTATTTAACTTATCTTGTTCAAATATGCTCACAAACTAATCAACACAAGAAGAAATTATCTTCGAATTCAAAAAAGATGGTTGAATAAGAAGACAATAGACATGCAATTGATGAGGCATAGAAACTCATAGAAAAAGAAATGGCTCACCAGGGAACCAAAATTTTCTCCCAGTTCAACAAGATTCTCATGTGATTCACTTCGACATCTAGAGAATCCTCTACGAGACCCCACTCCGATAAAATCAGTCCCTTCAAAGTGCAAATGAATATGGACATACCGAATCTTGAAGGAAAGATTGATGCGAAATCTATCGATAATTGGGTTCAACAATTGGAATCTTACTACTGTGTGAATCAACTCTCTGAAATGGAAAAGATCACAATTGCATCCTTAAAGATGTCAACCTCCATATACTGCTGGTGGGAAAATTTATCAACAAATATGGAAAAAGAAGGTGACCCTGTAAACACATAGGTGAAATTTGTTGAGTACGTATGAAAGGAGTTCTACCCACCAAAGTATCTTGAACAACGGTATAAGAAGTGGCAGCAACTAAGGCAGTGGAAAGACCAGTCTGTGCAGAGTCACACAGGCTAATTCTATCAACCCATTGATAGACTTGGCATGCAAGAAGAAGAAGAATTGCGTGTCCTAATGTACATCAGTGGGTTATCCCTGTACATTCAGCAAGAGATGGATTTGTTTACTATTAGTATGCTTGCGGATGCATTTCATTACGCCAACAATCTTGAAGCTAAACAAAAAAGAAAAGCATGTTTCGCAAACAAGCGAACAGGTCGAACATCTGCCAAGAAGTCATCAAGAGACTCCGACAAGTCAAATCACCCTTCTCAGCCAACTCTACCAAATCCTTTTATCATAAGAATTTTTTTTGGAAAGACAAGAGCGACCACAAAAAACAAGATTCTACCTGAAATTGGTGTGATTATCACAATTCATCCTAGCATTATACGTCAGAATGAAAATCTCAAAAGATTTTTTTGGAAAAATTCTTGACCTACGACTTATCCGACACATCCCTAGTAGAATCTGACCCATAAGCATTGACCCTCTTGGATTTGACATCAACCACTCCTACATCCTCGACTATCATCGATGAGGAGGAACAAGAACGTCTATTCCATACACATATATGGGTTCAGAAAAACCCATTATAAGTAATTATGGATAATGGTCGCCAAAAGAACTTAGTTTCTGAAGATCTCGTGAAGAAATTAGGACTTGTCACTACTCCACATCCTCAACATTACAATAACGGTTGGATGAAGGATGGATAGGAACTAAGGATCATGTGCCAATGTAGACTCGCCTACTTTATAAAGCCTTTTGAAGATGAAGTACTTTGTAACGTGGCACCGCTTTTCATAGACGAATACCTATTCGAGAAACTTTACCTATGGGATCGCCACGGTACATATCAGTCACAACAACAAAAGGTGATTGTCAAAATTAGAAATCAATGGTACATCATACTAGAGTGACAACCCGGTAATATCCCAACTGATATTTTCCTATTTATGTGTATACTGTAGATGGCTAATATATTTATTCCTTAATCAAATAGGAAAGCAAACCCCAAACTTTGCATGCATGCAATTGCATGCAAATATGTGCCCTAGAAAAATACTGAGATGCTATAAAATAAGAGAAATCAATGCATGTACATACCAGTATATAGATCAGCTGATGGTGAAGATATCAGTCCCAACATGCATAGATTTTGCCGAAGGAATAAGGAGATACACCAAATCACCCTCCACAAGTGACTGCACCCTCCTCTCAAACTGTATAAGCTCCAGAATAATAAATAAGCTGCTGCTAAAAGCCCGGATGAGGTGTACTAGGGTTATACTACCACTCTGATGTTGATGGAAGAAACATGCAGAAGAAACAGAGGATGGCTAGCCCAAAACGTGAATGCCTCCTCAAATCAATTCGCCCATGCATATTAGCGCCTCCAGAAAAGGAGAGCACTGATGATATCTTGCTTGATACTCAAGCTGAATAGCCCTTCTTCCAGGGGAAGGGTGATGGAGGTGCTCCGGAATGAATGGAAGTGACATGCATAAGTTATGAGCCCTATAGGTAGGAAAATGAATTGCTTTGTCTTTGACTACGGTGATATGGTGTGACAGTGAAAACCCTCTGACTGGGTGAATAATCAACCTTCCGGAATAACTGCTGAATGTAACCTGATGATGAACTAGTGCTGAACCTGGGTGATCCAACCTGATGATGAACTAGGGAAGATATATTTCGCTACCGAAATACACCAGTTAGCTGAGCATGTGCTCAACCCCAACTTAGCTCGTCGAGCTCTCTAATTCGACTCCACAAATCAATCATCCATAAGTGACTTCTCCATTCACTTTATCTTTCTTTTATAACTTTCAACTATGAAAACCCTAACTTTTGACCTAATTAGGTCACTTTATCTTCTAATTTGCAGTTGACTTGCATGCATGTGCATGGAGACTTAATCAAGTGCATGCATCATTAAATAATGCCCGGATGTCATGCATGCAGGTGGCCTCTGGCTCTAGTGGCCCTCTTCGACCCAGTGGTGATATAATATTGATTCCCTAGATCTTCTATATATGGCATCAGTCTTCGGTTGATTCCTTGACTGTCAATACCCACTCAAACCTACAAGAATCACATAGGTTAGCGGGTTGGTCCTTAATGCCTAAGCAGAAGGGGACATTACAAACCCACATCTACGGTTGTTATGATATCTTCTAAACAAACAAAGAAGCTTATCGACCATGCTCATAAGTTCACATTGATTATGATAAAGCCTCAGAATTCCAAGAAGACTACAGCAATGAGTTTACTCATCAACTAATGTATCTCCCAACAACAATAACATATCGACTATATTCTCGATGAATATCGAAACGTATTCCAAGAAATGAACAGAGTACCCCTGCATTGTCAGGCAAAACATTCCATTGAACTTGTTCTTGGTTATTCATTACCTGACGCATCTGTTTATAGAATATCCATTCTTGAGAACGAAGCGATTCATAGACAAATCCAAGATTTGATCAACAAAGGTCACATCTACCCCAACTCCCCTCCTTGTGGAAGTCCTTTCGTCCTAGTTCCAAAGAAATACGAGACTTGGCGCATGTGCATTGACTATCGGGATGTCAATAAGATTTCAATAAAGAACAAGTATCCTCTTCCATGGATAGATGAACTCATCAACATTTTGAAAGGTGCTAAGTTCTTTATGAAGTTTGACCTCAAGTTAGGATATCATGGAATTCCGATCGAGTCCATTGGTGTATGGAAAATGTCTTTCAAGACCAAGCAAGGATTGGTTGAATGGTCAATCATGCCTTTCATCTTAACCAATTCACCTGCAACCTTCATGATATATATGGATGACCTTCTATGACCCTTTATCGGCAAGTGTGTCATTTTCTATCTTGACGATATCTTGATTTTTAGTCGATCATGGGAAGAACATTTCAGACAAATTCAACAAGTTTTTGACATTCTCCAGCAACGTCGACTATATATGAACATGGAAAAATGCTCATTTGCAATGACCAACATCAGATATTTGGGGTATGTAATTGACTCTGCAGGCATTCATGTCGACCCAAGAAAAGTACATATCCTCAAAGACTGACCCATTCCTCAAAAAATTCATGAACTGAGAATTTTTCTTGGTTTGGAAAATTTCTATCGAGGGTTCATACTTGGATTCAACCATATTGCATGGCCTTTGAATCAATTGATTGAAGAATATGGGAAAACTGTCTTCAAATGGACACTGACACGACAACAAGCTTTTGAAAATCTCAAAAACAAGATTTGTACTGCACCATTACTTGTGTTACTTTATTTGCATCATCCCTTTGAGATTGATATAGACACATCGTACTATGCCCTCGATGCAGTGATCACTCAATTGGGTCACCCAGCCGCATTTCATTCCGAAACTTTCAACGACATTGTTAGAATGTATTTGATGTATGAAAAATAACTATATGCCATTGTACAAGATATTAAAAATTTGTGACACTACATTCTTGGAAAGGAAATGATCATTCTTACTAATCATAAGCCTTTACCATTTTCTCCATCCCAGTTGAAACTACAGACAAATCGACAACTCGAGTGGATTAATTACCTGCACCAATTTCAGTTGGTAATTAAATATCAGAAAGGTAAATCCAATGATGCAAAATATTTTCTCAATTGACCACCCATTACTCTACTGTCTACAGTGATGAGTATTCATGGTTACGGCACCACTACTTGGACACAATTGTATTCGATAGACTATGACTTCTCTGTAATTTATTGATAGCTTCAAGTCGATACGATGTCTACTTCCAACTACTTCCTTAAGGACACTTTGCTATACAATCTTGGGAAACTTTGTGTACCGACTGGTTAGCACAAACAGAATCTCATTTGGGACGTGCACTACAACAAAATTGCTGGAAATTTTGGAGTCACAAAAACACTTGTTATACTCCAAAAGTATTTTTATTGGCCTTCACTTAAATCTAACATTGGAAAGTACATTCGATCGTGTTTAGTTTGTTCCATTGCTTAACCGTTGAATCAATGAGAAGGACTGTACACACCCCTTCCAATTCCTAGTCGACCATGGGAATCTATTTCTATGGACTACTTGACAGAATATCCTACTACCAAACTTCAACATGACATGATCTTAGTAGTAGTCAAAAAATTTTCTAAGATGGACATGCTCATACCAATAAAGAAGACGATGACAACCCATCATATTGCCCAACTCTTCTTTGAACATGTTTGGAAACATTATGGCCTTCCAACGACTATTATTTCCGATAGATATGCTATATTTGTCAACAGCTTTTGGAAAAATATCTGGAAATAGCTCGACATGAGGATTTCTCTGTCGACATCCTTCCATCCTCATATAGGCGGACAGACTGAAGTTGTAAATTGTTTGGTAGTACAAATGCTTCAGATGTACAACCACAAGCAACGTCGAACATGGGATGACAACCTCCCATACATACAACATAACTACAATCGTGCTCAACACAGTACGATGGAAAAAAATCCATTCGAGATCCGTTATGGATTTCAACCTTAAGTTCCTATCAAATTGATCATTTCCTCGACACAGTCGAATGACAGTGACTCCAAAGGATAAGAAGTTGAGAAATCATTAAAATTCAGATATCAAATCTACAACATCCAGATGCAAGCACATGAAATGTTGTAGCGAGCTAAAGCAAAAGCTAAGGCCCTACATGATAAGCATCGTATTCCTCATTCATTCCAAATTCAGGATCAAGTCTGGTTACATCTAAAGAAGGAGCGCTTCACTGGCCCATATAGAAAATTAAATCCTTTTTGATATGGTCCATACATTATCCTTAAATATATTGGAGAATATTCTCTTCAACCCGACATTCCTGCATGCCTTGGTCTACATCCAGTCTTTAATGTTGACTTACTTCAACCATACTATGCACCATTGTTGGAACAAAACTACTTGCAGACAATAGAACCGACATACATCCATCCATATGTTCGGAACCTCTTCTTTGTGACACCATTGTGGGACGATGTATACGCCATACAAGGACGAACTCCATTCCCTTGTTTCAAGTGGCTAAAGTTGGAAAGCTCCTCGTGCAAGGAAAATGGTACTCTTCTACTGAAATAAGCAATAATTTTCCTCTCCCGAAGGAGCACACAATGGAGACCATTGTTTCTTAAGGAAGGAGGAATGATCCACTCAGCAATTGGCATGTTTTCAAACTTCGACAAAGTTTAGCACTTTGACTGCTATGACAATTTCAGTATCGTCTTCGATAAGTACGAACCTAGACACAACTGAATTCGACAACCTCAACAGGTTTTGCACTCGACATACAACATCTCTACATGTATTGTTGACACCAGTGACTGTAAAACATCGACAAAGTTTATGTCTGTCTTCGAGTCATCTGCAATGGTTGAACTTTCAAACTGTTATAACTTCTTTTGTAACTGAACGTAAAGGGTAGTCACACAAGCATCTCAACATTCTATATAAACATGTACACTATTGTAGTATACATCAATCAACCTTCATGGAAAAGAAGTGTCAATAGAAATTTGTTCGAATTCTTGCAAGTTGTCTGTGTGCATACTTTCTATCTATATAGTGTGTTTCCTGCTTTACTTTATTCTTTTAAGCTTCCTCCATAACAGTGCTTGACTCATTCAGTCAAATTGTTGTCCCTAGCATGAACCTGGGAACGACCTGGATCAAAAGTCCTCATTCAATCCATACCCAAGAGAAAATAATAAGTTCCCCATCATTAACACCAAAATCCTTTAGCCTCTCAACATATAGATTCCTTTAGACAGAAGAAGGAATCTCGTCGATATAAAACTTGTTGTGTTTACTTACCTCAATATGAAATGAGAGCTGCTTAATATGGATGAATGGATGGATGGATCAAATGGGATGGTGTTTATTTTTGATGAGGTGGGATAACATTGATTAGGTTACAAGTTTTCAAATACGAAAGTTCTACTTGCAATTTTCCCTCATATCTTGTTCATCATTGGCATGACATGCCTTCATATAAATCACTTACCAGGTGGAAATAAACCAGCAAGATGGTACCTTTCTAGATGGACAACATGACAATTAAATTGAAAGGAATCTTTGTATTTACTTGTTCCCTTGGCTTGTCTTTCCAAACCAGTACCACTTATTGGCCTCCATTACTTATATCCATAAAAGCACTTGAACACTAAGAATACTAAGCTACTCTGACGGTTCGTCTAGTTGGATTGCTATATAACCAATTTCCAAAATGAGATGAGTCATTTCTCTCTAAATACTTATCTCTCTCAATACTTATACTTACCCAAAAAAAAACACTTACATAGTGCCAATTAGGGTATAAGTTAGTAAGTATAGCCAACCCATAGTATATCTCGCATGCACACAAATATATTATTCTCTATTAATTACTCTTTAGCATTCAATTCCCCCAGCAAACAGGTGGTAATTTAGTGGGCTCAATCTAAGACCAATTAAAGCTAGGGAGATAAGAACCTCACATTGTTTTAAGTAATGAAAAAAATGAATGGAGAAATCGCATAAGTAATGAGATTGTTTTTATAAAGGAGAAGGAATTTGGTCATTCAAGGAAATATTATTAATAAAAAAGGGCCAATGAGATGGTTTTCAAATTAGGATTTAACCTCATGTGCATGCCCTGACCGAACCTAAGGAGAACCTATGCAAATGGAATTGTATGGCACCCTAACATGGGCTTATTGGCTTCTGCTCATGCATGTTGTGTTTTTTTCAATTTGGAACTAGTGAAAGACTCTATGCGAGTCCATGTTACAACATATATATGCCCTTCTTGGAGATGAACCAAACATAAGAAGCCCTGATCATATGAGATGGAATCCTGCTAACTATGTAAACGTCTAGAAATGAAAATCTTCACTTTTTAGTTGAATCTTCCTCTATATCATTCTTTGGTTCTCCTATTATTGCGCTTAGGTGTTTCGTTCGAGGCAGTAATTAAAAGGCAGATATTCTCGAGGAACTTGAAAATTAGGTTCTCCTAGCTGGTAGGAGTCTTCTAGAATTGGTGGTAGTTGGTGTTGTCTCTCATTTCTCTCCAATGCATACTTCATGTCATGATTTAACATGATAGTATTGTATGATAAATTCTGCACATTATTGTTATAAAATATGGGCAAGTTATTAGTTAAATCTGAGGAGAAAAAATAAAGTTATAAGTTAAATCTCTTGCTTAGACTTTGGTTTTATTAATGAGTGTGTTGATATCACTAATAACACACTCATTAATGAGGCATTAAAGAATGACAAAACTAAATGATAGCATGAGGCATTAAATAACAGTAACAACTTTAGAAAGAGAATATTACAGTCTCCTACATAGATCGAAACCTGGAATTCCATGTTTGTTTATTTCTTTACATCAATTTCTATTTGGATTGTCATGGCAGGTTTAAAGATCTCAATTTGGTACGCCCCATATTAATCTATTTCGTTAGTAGGGATGATCATCCTAGGTAATCAAAAGGATGAAAGTCATGTAAAAAACAGATTGATTTTGAACCCTTTATATTAGTCGTTGTTTTGCATACAAGAACCATGTGAACATCTTAAGTAGATTTGCAGATGAAAATTAGCCTGTGAGGAATGGAAACCATATCATATACTTGTTGTAGCTACAATAGATCCCATGTTGTATCCCAAACATGAGAGCCCCAATTTTTATATGCAAAGGTAATGTTTAAATTTCTTAGTAATTTTGGGGTCCCATGCTGTTTATCATGGTTTCTATGTCTTTGTGATGATTTGATTTAGTTAACATTCTGAAAATTTATGCATTTTTGTGTGTTTTTGTGAGTTGTGGAAATAACTAATTTTTCCCAAAAGTGTGTCTTTCCCACAACCCACAATGCGGATTGCGGGAGCTTGGTTTTGTGTTTGAAACGTTTCCGTCCTACAACCTACAACACAGATTGCGGGTGCGGAATTTTTTTTCAATAATCGTAGTTTGTCATCTCCGCAACCCGCAAATGCAGATTGTGGATTGCATAAGGGTTATTCAAATAATCACACTTTACGCACCCGTAACCCGCAACCCGCATTACAGATTGCAGATTGCGGGATGTACACTATTTTCATTTTTACTTATTTGTTTTTTATTCATTTGAGTTGGTTTTTATCATTTCAGTTGGTTCCATAATATCAGTGGTTAACTTAAGATGTTATCTTTCACATTTCCCACCTAGATTTGGTCTTCACTGCATAAGTCGATGGTGGCTAGTTATTACCTTCATTTTGGGATTTTTGATATTGTGGCTTCTTATCTCATGATGTTGGGTATTACATCATTTTTCGATTCTTCAAATATTTACACTTTGGCTTGATTTTCATTTTATTGGTTTCGGAGATTTCAAAAGATCTTGTCATTTTTTTCTGACTATTGCGTGTAACGATTGCTTATCATCATTTGAACTTGTTTAAGTCATTTACATGCTTCAATTTTGGCCAATTAAATTCATATGATATTTCGATAGTCTTGGCAACAAAATTGAACTTCATTGAATCAATAAGTTTAAATAGCATCTTCACGGGTTAGAATAATTTAATTGAACACTTATTTTCTATCATTTTTGAAAGGGTGCATATCAAATGATGGAATCGTGCATTTCATTATCAACTTTGAAAGGACTGTTGAATTTTACTAGCCATAAATATTTGTTAAATTTTGTCCTTTTGGGAAAATCTATAATTTTAGGACAAGTTTTTATGGCCTATGTTATATTCAATTGAATCCTAAAAAAGATACTTTCAAACCATGGAAAGAGTCAATAACTTTTTCATTAAGCAAGGTATTATATTTTACAAAGAATAATTACCTTTGCTTGCTCATAGATTATTATTATTGTTTAAATTATATCCAAAATACTTTTGAAATACAATATTAATAATTTATTCATATGATTGACCTTTGATATCATACTATTTACAAAGTTAATGCATAGTATTTCACTAAACCCTAATTTGTTGTTGTCGTGAAGGATGCAGTTTAAAAAATGGATCGCACACCTGTAGAAGACACGTTTTTGCGTGGAGGATTGTGATCAAACCGTGAGGAATTAGCTCAAATGGTTGAAAAAAAACTTCCCAAACAGGCCCATTTACTTCGATTTGTGGATAGTTTTGCAAATCTATCAACAGTTTGGGAGAAAATTGTGACCGAACAGAGGTGAATTTTCCATAAATTCATTCTAGGTGTTTTTGCATAGCTGAATGAACCAGACATCTGGGGATTTGATGCTATCCTTCCCACTGCTCTTCACTTCTATAAATTCGACCTCAGCATTTAGAGAAGAGGGTGGAAGCGCTCGACAGAGCTGGAAAATATTTCTCTTTTAGAGCTCTGTAATTTTCTGACTTTCAATTGTTTGAAGATAGAGAATAGGAGATGTTGCTGCTAAGGAGATAATCGCAAGGAAGGGCTGGAGAAACACTGTTTCACTTGTAATCATGTAATTTTTTGCAAGATAATGAATCAAAGTTAATTTCTTTTAGCATCTACTTTGGGTAAATAATCAAATTTCTTTGATGATGTGTGATTTCTCCACCTTAATTATCAATGAATAATGTTGATTTTACAGCTAATCATTAATGCATTGATCTATGATTTGGATTTCTCTTAATTCATAAGTCTTTTGTACTTATATTTTAATTAAATTTTTTTGATTAAAATATTTATCTATTTCTGCAAATGATTCATAGAAACTATTAAATTAATAATTCATGTTAATTTTTCAATTAATCTAAGAGTTACAAGGTAATTTTGGATATGTTTGATATTTAAATTATTATCAGTAATTTTAATTGCTTGGTGATATTTGAAGTAATAAGTTAAATAATTTAATTTTTCATTTTTGTTAAGTTGATGAATAACTTATTTGAATTCGAACCAAGTTACCTTGCACATGGTGAATATACTTCTTTTAGATCATATCCAAGTTAGCTTAGATTTCATTCTAGGTAGATCTATTGTGTTGTAGACATACAATATCTTGTTTTCCTTCATAGGAAGGAGTTGAAAACAGAGTATGCAGCGAACTAAAGAAAGCAGAGCACAGAGAACAGTTTGGAAAAACACACCCTCTACGAGGAGTATCTCGATCCGTTTATATTAAGTGAAACTAAGATGGAAAATTGTTACAACAAACTCCGGGGAAATAGGATCTAATTAAGAAAACTCTAGTTCATCTAACTGTCTCATTAATTCTCCATTATTTCAAGTCTTCCCCTTAATGGAGAATGGATTAACAGCTACACCCAACATTTCCCTAAACAATTCAATTTTGATCTTTCAAAGAGGCTTTGTGAAAATGTCAGTAGTATTTTCACAAGTATTACAATATATGAGATCTATTTCATTGGATTGTAGCTTCTCTCTAACAAAATGATACTGAGCATCAACATGCTTTGTCCTTGCATGAAAAATCGGATTATTTGCCAACTTGATTGAACTTTGATTATCACATTTGATTACTGTAGGTTTCTTTTGTTCTTCTCCGACATCTTGAAGAAGTCTTCTCAACCAAACAGCTTCACAAGTCCCTGCACATAGGGCCTTGTATTTTTCTTCAGTAGAGGACATAGATACAGTAGGATGCTTTTTACTGCTCCATGAAACAATTCTGGATCCTATGCTAAATGCATATCCAGTGGTTGATCTTCGATCATCCGGATTCCCAGCCCAATCAGAATCTGAATAACCTGTCAACTCAACAACAGAAGCATCAGTATATTTAATACCAAAGTCAAGTGTTCCTTTTAGATACCTGAGTACCGTCTTTGCCGCATTCCAATGGCTTTCTTGAGGTTTTGCCATAAACTGACTTAGCACACTCACAGAATATGCAATGTCAGGTCTAGTTGTGGTGAGATAATTCAAACTACCCACCATCTGTCTGTACAATGTATCATTCACCTCCTTTGAACCATCATCACAAGAGAGTTTCACATTCTGCTGCATGGGAACAGTAGATGATTTACACTGATCCATTTTAAATATCCGAAGTACATCTCTGACATACTTACTTTGACAAACAAATGTTTGGCCTGCATTTCTCCAAACTTCAAGACCTAGGCAGTAATGAAGCTCACCCAGATCTTTCATATCAAAAACTTGTGACAACTGTTCCTTGATTTCATCAATCAGATTCTCTGAATTTCCTGTAATTATTAAGTCATCAACATATACAGAAATCAATACTATATACCCCTGCTCATCACATTTGATATATAGATTTGGATCACTCTTGCTCCTCAAATCCCTGTTGAAGAAAGAAAGAGTCTATCTTCTCATACCATGACCTAGGTGCTTGTTTTAGTCCATACAATGCTTTCTTTAACTTACACACTAAGTGTTCTTGCCCTTTTTCCACAAACCCTTCAGGTTGAGTAAGGTACACCTCCTCTTTTAACTCACCATTCAAGAAGGCAGATTTAACATCTAATTGGTTTAACTTCCAATTATACTTTGTAGCTAAGGCAATTAATAATCTGATAGTATTCAATTTAGCTACAGGTGCAAATGTTTCAGCATAGTCAATACCTTCTGTTTGTGAGTATCCCTTTGCCACCAATCTAGCCTTATATTTGTCTATGCTACCATCTGATTTAAACTTGGGTTTGTATATCCATTTGCATCCTATTGGCTTTGTATGTTTAGGCAATTTAGTCAATTCCCAGGTATTGTTTTTCATTATTTATTCATATTCTTCCTCCATTGCATTTCTCCATTCATCATGTACATTGGCTTCATCAAAACTAATGGGTTCTATGACATTCGAAATGCTACTCATAAGGGCATAGTATTTGTACCTTTCAGGAGCTCGAACATGTCTTGAAGATCTTCTTAGCTGTAGCTTATCTTCCTCTTTGCTGTGTGAACTTTTGTCTTCATCACTAGTTGAGCTTGGACTGTTTGTATCGCTGAATCCCTCTTGTTGTTGCTGTTGTTCCTGTGTGTTTGGCTATTGTAATACAGTTTGTTGTTCTTGTGTAACCCCTTCATCAAGAACTTATGCCATTCCTCATGGCTTTGGTTGTTGTTCTCTGAAATTTCTGTTTCCTGTTCATGGAAGAGTACATCTCTACTTGCAAATACCTTGTGAGTAGAAGGATCAAACAATTTATATGCATTGAATTGAGAACAATAACCTATGAAGATACATTTAATGGCTTTGGCATCCAGTTTCTTCCTATTTTCCTTTGGAATATGTGCAAAAGCTGTACACCCAAAAACTTTCAAATTTTGAACTACTGGTTTGGAACTATACAAAGCTTCAAAAGGAGTAATATCATCAAGACTCCTAGTTGGACTTCTATTCTTTAGGTAAACAACAGCATTTATGGCTTCACCCCAGAAGTTATTTGAGAGATTCTTACCTTTCATCATACTGCGTGCACATTCTACCAGAGTTCTGTTTTTCCTTTCAGCAACTCCTTTCTGCTGTGGAGTGCTGGGTACTGTAAACTGTTGTACTATTCCATTATCTTTGCAATATTTGTTGAAGTCCCCTGATTTATACTCTCCCCCTTGATCTGAACGAAGAATTTTAATGGATTTTTCTGTCTGCTTTTCAACCATGTTTCGGAACTCCTTAAAGTACTCAAAAACATCACTCTTTCTTCTAAGAAAGTAAACCCATGTGTATCTTGTGCAATCATCAATAAATAGCAGAAAATAAAATGCACCTCCTAAGGATCTAGTCTGCATAGGTCCGCAAACATCAGTATGCACAAGATCTAACACATCTCTTTTTTTCCTATCAGGATTAGAAGGAAATTCATCTCTATGCATCTTTCCTAATGCACATCCTTCACAAGCAATGTTCACATTTTTTAACATGGGAAGTCCTTCAATCATATTATGCTTCAATAATAACAATAAATCTTGATGATTGATGTGGCCATACCTTTGATGCCAAAGACTCTCTGTTGGCATGGTTGCAGTAGTTAATGCGTGATGCTCTTTACTAGTAACATCAAGATTGTATAGGCCTCCTACTCTGACTCCCTTTGCAAGATTTTTGTATTGGTCCAGTAAGTCCTTCACTATGTAGTAGTTTTTGAAGAATTCAACCTTCAAATTCTGATCTGTAATAGTAGACACAGATATCAGATTTTTCTTTATCCCTGGCACATACACCACATTGCGAATGTGATGAACACTACCATTTGGCAATGTTACTAGAATATCTTTGTATCCCTTGATCTGATATGCACGGTCATCACCAAGATATATACTAGCACCATTCTGTGTTTCTTTATAGTTAGTATACCACTTCTTATTACAAGTCATATGCACTGCTGCTCCGGAGTCAACAAACCAAGCATCAATATCATCAATTTCAGCAGATAAAGCAGCATTAGACACAAACAGTCTAAGATCCCTTGATTCAAAGTTTGGCGTTTCAATAATCTCATCAGCAATTTCATCTCTAGCCATAAACAGTTTTAGATCATGTGTTGAAGAGTTTTCAGCAAAATGACCTGAATATTTTCTAGGTTGTCTATTCCTAGCCTCATCATTCTTCTTCTTATGACAGTCTTTAATAAGATGTCCAGGTCGACCACAATAAAAACAACTTTTTGACTCATTCCTGTTAGATGGCATACCTTGATTCGGTCTTTGAGGAGCTCTACTCTGTGATGACCTGCCTCCTCTGCCTCTTTCTCCTGATCTCCCTCTCGGAGATCTCTTATTTGACCACAATGCCAAACCTGAATATTGAGGCTTCAAGTTCCCACACCTCTCTTCTTCTTGCAGCAAAATACCAGTCAGCTCTTCAAAAGTAGGAGGTTTCTCCCTTGCTGTGAGACCTGTTATAAACATATGGTAGTCCTCTAGCATACCATTCAATGTGATTGTTACGAGATCAGTGCTGGAGACTGATTCTCCTATGTCTCCTAGCTTATCTTTCACTTCTTTGATACGACCCAAGAATGAACTAACAGACTCATTTTCATCCATCTTAATGCCTAGCAATTTAGTTTTTAAGAAAAGGAGACGGTTCGTATTGCTAGTTTCATACAGATGTTTAAGTGCTGTCCACATTTCAGCAGAAGTTTTAGCTTCTCTGATATGTGGAATAATACTATCTTTAATAGACATTCGTAAGAGTACCTTGGATTTGTTCTCGCGCTTATCCCAGTCCTGGATTTGTGCTGGTGTTCCACCCACAGCTGCTACAGGTTTCGCTTCATCTCCATTGGTGATTGTCCAGACACCATAGCCTTCCATCAGGGTCTGCATTTTGAATTTCCAGTTTATGAAATTCGAGCCATCCAATTTGTTGGCCTCATTGAGATAGGTCTCTGCTAATGGATTTGACATTTCAGCAACTCCGCTGTACAATGCTCAGCTTAGTTCACACAAAATAGCTCCTCCTCTCACGTTTTACAGTAGTAAGAAGTGAGCAAACAGTGAGTTCCTCTATGCACAAGCTGAACAACTCTCCAGAAAACAGAGCACACAGGTTCTTCACAGCAAACTGCTCCAGCAACCCACGACTCCACTTCTTCTAGCTTCTGCTTCCCACAACAAAGCATAAATTGGTTTACACTGCTAAGGCGATTAACTTAATGAGAACAACAAACCCTGAGCACCAGCGACTCTTTCTCTCCACACGCAATAGCTGCTCCTCAAGCTCTGTGACTCCTTTGAAGAAATACGATTCACGGCTTCCTCGACGGCTCCTCTAAACAGTATAAACAGACTCCACTATACCTCCAGGTTACAATTTACACCCTCAATGGCTCTTCTACACAGATTCCAGGGCGAATTTGGTAGAAGACGCCTCACAACTTGATGCACAGCTCCGGCGGCACCCTCTAGCACAGCTCTGTGTCTACCTTACAGCTCCCTTCCTGCTCTGTACTGAGCAGCGACAAACTCCTCTCTCTGCAAAGGAAACCCCAAGACGTTTTGCTCTGATACCAAGTTGAAAATAGAATATGCAGCGAACTAAAGAAAGCAGAGCACAGAGAACAGTTTGGAAAAACACACCCTCTACGGAGAGTATCTCGATCCGTTTATATTAATTGAAACTAAGATAGAAAATTGTTACAACAAACTCCGAGTAAATAGGATCTAATTAAGAAAACTCTAGTTCGTCTAACTGTCTCATTAATTCTCCATTATTTCAAGTGAAGGCTCATCCTTTTGGGTCAAAACCCACCAAATGAAAGAGTGCCAGCGGAGGCCAAATATCCATGGGTGTTAACCACACCAAACAGCTCGAGGATAGGGTAATACTTGCGTAGTATTATCTAAATCCTTTGGTTGGTTTATCATCCCTTGTTGTTTGCCTTGGACACCATTCTAGCACCTACACAACCGAGGCTTCAACAATACTCTTATAAGAAAAAGTTCACCTTGAATATTTTAGAAACTTGTTACTCTATGTTGCTTTCCAAAAATGCATCCTTCACAAACTCTGTCTGGTTTCTCAATCAATAGAAATTATTTTACCATATTCTTTGTGTTCAATAGCTTCAGCCCACCAAAATTTAGATGTCCAAATCTGAAATGCCGCAGCCAGGAATCATCCTGAACTTCTGTTTGAAATGCAGCTTGAATTTCATTGCTGTCATTTTCTTTCTTGTCACAGTGTAGGACTTCTTCTCAAGTTTCTGCCTTGAATGAACCTCATGTATTGTATGGAACTATCCTCAATGGAAATAAGTGATTTCTTGTCATTGGCACTTTTGCAATCAGCTAGTTGCTTCGACGTATGTCTTTAATCACACAATGATTGTCCTCCATGTAGACTCTGTAACCTTTTTCTATCAGTAGTCCAATACTAACCAAATTATGTTTCAAACCTTCGACATGATAAACATCAAACATATACTTTTGCTCCCCCTGTTTGGTCTGAATTCCAACAATACATTTTCCCAAAACAGTGACTTGGACATTATTTCCAAGTGTAACATCAATTTGAACTGAATTATCTAGACTGTAAAACAAATTTAAATTACGATTCATATGATTGTTGCATCCTGAATCTAAATACCATATGTCACACGGACTTTCTTGGATGGTATTGCATCCAATTGGGGATGCACATGCCATCAACATTACACTCGACGAAGTGTTGGTGTTTGTTGACTGGTTATGGCTTTTCTTTCCTTGGTCATATTGCTTCTTCCTGCATTCATATGCATATTGAGCAAATTTCTTACAATAATGACATTGATTTTTTTATTTATCAAACCTGTGACCACTTAGCTGAATTGGAAACTGATTCTGTCCTCTACCAGCAACATATGCGAGACTACTGGTGCGTCCTCCTCTTGAGAAGTTTCTTCCTCTTCCTCTATAATTCTTTCTCCCCTACCTCTACCATGGCTTATTGATGACTGTGCCGCAAATGCACCTTCCAATGATGTGTTTGTTCTGTTGATTCTGTGTTCATGATTGATGAGTAAATCTTGCAACTTATCAATGGTGAACAACGACATATCTTTTTTTTCTTCCAAGGTCACAACCAAGGATTCAAATATTCAAGGAAGATTTCTAAGAATTTTTTCAACCACCATTTGATCTTCTATGGTTTCTCCATGATACTTCAGTTAATTTATCAAACCAACAACTCTAGTGTAGACTCTATTTCTTTCATTAACAGAGATTCAAAATATCTTCTCAAAATCTCCAACTTGGAAGTATTTACCTTGTTCAAGCCTTGATATGTGGTCTCCAATGTAACCCATGCATGCTTTGCGGTACTTGCTGCTGGTACTCTTGGGAGTATGCTTTCATGCATGGTTTGGTGAATGTAGAACAATGTTTTTCCATCTTTCTTCCTCTCTTCCCTCAAGACATATTTCTCAGCTTGTGTGAAATTATTATATGCTTTCTAATCTGCTGCTTCTACATCTCTAAAATATCTTGACCTCTAAAGAAAGCCTACATTGTTAGATAACAATATTCACAATTCTTTCTTGTAAAAAATTGGAGTTTGCAAACTTGACATATTTGAACCGAAAGTGGAAGACATTTTTAATTTAATTTAGGAAATTACTTTTTCCTTTTTTATGACAAGATTTCTTTACTAAGCCAACTCTAATATGAGATCTCCTAGAATGGGAGCTATGACAATTAACATGACCTACCCCTTAGCAGAACCTTTTTGTTTTCCCCTTTAAATTTTGCGGAAAGACTTGCCACTAAATATACCTTAGATGGAATTATTGCGAGAGAGTTACTATAACAGACATTTCACCTGACACACTTTTACCTCCATAGACTTACTTAGATTTTGGATTAGTGCCACCCGATTTAGTGCCACCAACTGGACCAACTTTACTTCGACATAACAACTTTATATTTCCTAGTCTAAAAGACTTAGGATATGAAAAACACACTTTTCACGGGTCCTTAGGATGAACTACCACACAACTACATTACAACTCACTCACAATATTATATAACCAAATATTAAATAAGATTTGTGTGGAACCCTTCAGGGGATTAAAAAACTATAACTTTTAGGTGGTGAAATAAATACTCCCCTAAATATGGAGAATATGGAGAAGATGTGTGGATAAATAAAAATTGAATTAAACCATAAACTATGGATTTATATTTCTTGTGAAGGCATAACAAAGAACCTACAACGATAAATACAGTCTTGCAATTTTACCAATGTTTCACTTTTTACAATACTGTCATAAACTCTTCACAAAGTTTTTCTTCTTTTTCTCGGCACTTTTTTTTTCTCTGTTCTGCTTGTGCATATATTCAGATTTACAATCTTCTTCTTCTTTATAAAAAGCTTCTACAAACTAAAATTGCCTCTGCATGAAGCTACCAACTTAAGATTAAACACTGTAATAACTATCTACCTAAAAATTAGCTTCAATAATTTAATTCAATTGGCTTATGTACATTTCCAACACATAATTTAGTATTAATTAAGATTGTCATTCCCAACTGCTATACGATTAATGTTAAGGAATGGTTACATAAACAAACATATCATATTAAGGAATCGGATTGACTTACCCGAAAGATAGCCACCATGTACATATCAAATAACATTTTGTGCATAACACGATATTCAGAACAACTAAATGTTTGTTAAGTAGGTACATATATCATATTGTCATCGTGTTTCATCTTAACTTTATGTCTTGGAAGTGCTTTGGGCTGACAGAAATTGGGTAATTCGTGTAACTTCCTCGTTGAAACCAGTTATTCCATCACATAGGAATCAGAATTTTCTCTTCAGGAATCCTGTCGCCGAACATTTTTCTTAGAACCACCATTGCTTCATCTTTGGTTTTATCATCGCTTTGTTCCTCTACTCACCTAGACTCCTCGTCTGTGACTGTTACAACCAAGATGTTCGATCCTGAATATGCCTTTTCCATGTGCTGCAATATAAAGTTCAATGAGTACCCAGTACCTGTAAAAATATAAAGACAACTACATAATAAACATCCAACATGTACATTAAACTGTAGTAGTGTATGTCTTTAGTTGTTTACATCCAAACATCCTTAACTGGATTTGTGCATCCAAATACGTAGTCTTGGATCGAAAAGTGCATCCAACACAAGTGCGTCATATCATATTCGTTCATAATGGATAGCCATCAATCCATTCAATACGCATAGGTCAAAAAGTGAATGCAACAAGTAAAGGAAGTAACAAAATAATCTAATCATATGGTGCCAAAGCTTTTTTTTTTAAAATGATCACAGTACTCGAAAGGAAGAGGAGAAATTGTGGAACCATTTAGTATTTGGACGATCCTAGTGCCTCAATTGCATTTATTGAACACACTTCCCAACAATAATAAGAACAATAATTCAATTTATAATGGGGGCAACTCATGAAACTAATATAAGCCCCTATCAGCACTACAAATAAGAATAGTAGGGCTCCAATTATTGCCACTGTAGCAAGGGAATCTCATTTGGAGCGATCATTCCATCACCGCCAACTATAAATTACTGAGCCACAGACACGATGGATGTCGGAAGAGAAGCATACCACGTTTTCATTTATAAAACCAAGATTAATGTGGCAGAAGAAACCCTCAAGCATCACTTTTCATACAAGCTGCATTCACCGCCAATGAAACATGCACAAACGATGGTCACCCACCCATATACCTGCTACAACACTTGCAATTATTGTAATCAAAACACAGATCCTTTCCGACGTTCGTTGTTTCAAGGAGCCACCCATGTGACTTATGGGTCTCTTCCCTTACGAGTTCACAAGGAAACTACTTGTAGAATGTAGACAGCTGAGAGAAATGAAGAAAGCCATACTTGAGCACTACAATGGTGATGTAATTTATAGGGGCACTACAATTTGATTAATATGTACTGTACGTATAATTCCTCTGTCAATTGCTTATTACAGCGATTAAAAAGCCAGTTACACAACCTGAAACTATATTGTACACTGAGCCTGCGAATATAACATGAAAGGTCTATTTGCCGCCATCTAACTATAAAAATACCAGCCATAGGTGACTAAAATTGTCTGTTTTTCGTACTACATTACTTTCTCTAAGCATGCGTATGTAGACTGTCATGTCCAACGGTCAATTAATCATAGAAGTCACCAGGTGGCTAGTTCCTTTGAATACAATCCCTTAGAATCCAGGTGGGATAAAAATTTTCTGGGAGAATGTGGCTTAAAGAATCCGAATATGCATAGCTAACCACTGTTATTATTAGGTGATCATGTTGTTGTTGTTCGTGATCTTGGAGCCTCATCTACGCCCAAGTATGAAAAGTACACCCAAGTACAGGTATGCTCAAAATTACAGGAAATTTGTGATGATAAATGCGCAATTATAAAATTTTGATCTTCATTGTTTATGAAAAAACTAGGTATATGCACTGGTCTTTAGCAATGGAGCTGTGTTTTAATGAAGCTCTAGACGCAACAAATGAGGCAAAGAGAAGCAACCCTTAGAGCAGTACCTGCAACAATCTGTCTCGATATTTGTTAGATTGTGATTTAAGAAGCATGTACACTAGATATTTACAATTACGCATTTATAGAGATATCAAGGTTCTATGGTGGTAACCACTAGTTGTATACGGTTAAGTTAAATCTAAATCTAGGTGAGTTTAAAGTGCCTGTTATTCTCTCCCAAAATCCTAAACAAATTATGTTTTTAATGTGAAATTGGTCCCAAGCCTGAACAACTAATGTTATGAATGCAAGATTAACAATTATGGCGCGATATTTAGATCAAAATTGTTTGAAAGAAGTTAGACGTTGGTGTCTATGGATTCAGACTTTAACAAACATGTCCTGCAAAACTAAGGAAGGTTGTTTCAACCCAACTCTCCCAAGCAGCAAACTTATACATTCCCTATCGACTTTATTTTTGAGATTTTAAAATATATTCAATCTACGAGAACTGTAGGGAGCTGACAAAATCTACAAGGATGATCATTTTTCTATGATATAGTAAGGAAGAAAGACGAAAATTTTCTACGATGGATGCTTTTCCGTGAATTTGTTTTTTTAGGTGTAATTTGGAATACAGATAAGATTATTTACCATAGGGATTCTCCAAAATCCATGGAGTAGTAAGGTTTCTCCCGTGCAATGGACAACCTGATTGTATTGTGTGTCTCCTTGAAGATATAGGAACAAATGGAAATCCTATCTTATATGGGTGTCTTAAACAGGTAGTGACAATTTTATGTTTGTGTTCGGAGCTGTCTAATTTTATGTTTGTGTTCGGAGCTGTCTAACTAGGTTACGATTTTGACTTTTTACTATATTTTCCTATATTTTCAACCGGAATCCAGTGAATTTAACTCACAAAATCTTGTAATTTCTGTTGTTTGTTGAGCTATTTTAAGTGCAAAAATAAAATCACATGACATAAAACCCCAGACACCCACACTCTGTAAATTTTAACAATATTTTTCAACTCTGTAAATTCTAACAATATTTTTCAAGTTTTGAAAATTCCGTCAACATTCATAACCAAACAAATAAAAACCATCGAAAAAAAGGAAAAATCGTCCCATAGTTAAACAACTAGTTTTTGTTCATCCAAACTTTGTTTATAAGATTTAAATCTGTATAGATTTGAATGCAAGTTATTTAAAACATCTTTAAATCTGTATAGATTTGAGTGCAAGGTATTTAAGACGGCAACAAACCATGATTATTATTGAATTAAAATTTGTATAATGGTTCGTTCATTATAAGAATATGTAAAGGGTGAAAAAAATGCAACTTAGTTTTACACCTTCGATCTTTATACGAAGCCCCAAATAACTGTTGACCATATTATTATACTTGCTGAAGTGTAATATATCATTGTATTCAATTCTACTTTGACTGCCTAATAGTTACGTTGACAGTCTATTGTTTGGCTTTAGTTTTTCATTTTAATCACATGGTTTCATGGACTAATATGACAACAATGCTTGCACACACTATGTCAGGCCCCTTGCTGATGTTCACTCAGCTATACACTAACCATGAAGGTAGTGGCACTAAAATTAAGCAAGTTCTTCCTTGGATGAAAGGACGAGGCCATACTTACCCGTATATGGTGTTAACTTTAGGTACGGTTGGACTATCCCTTGGTAAGACTTGGATCTAGAAAAACATTCCTGGGTAAGCAAATGAAAAACACTCTTTGTACGAAAACGATATATGTTGTATCATGTAATTTATTAATAGTTTTTCTTCAGATTGTCTTATGTTCCTCTTAAAGTGAGAGTAACATTCGTATTTATATTTATGTCGTAAGGCTTTTTTTCTTTCAAAGTTTGTTTTTGGACCATTGTTGCATCGTCGTCCCTCGACCAAATAAAAAGCTACCACGTGTTTTGAACCAAAACCGCCACGTTTCGCTGGTTATATTTTGAGTACGGTGTTTTCTGCTCG
The DNA here is from genome assembly GCA_001517045.1 of Pseudotsuga menziesii. Taxonomy (NCBI): domain Eukaryota; kingdom Viridiplantae; phylum Streptophyta; class Pinopsida; order Pinales; family Pinaceae; genus Pseudotsuga; species Pseudotsuga menziesii. The sequence continues at coordinate 233,978 of LPNX010215528.1, read as the reverse complement.
TCCTGGAGGCGTTTGAGTACGGTGATTTCTGCTCGTCCGGCAGGCGTCAGGCCAAAGTCTTTAATTTCGGCATGGCGAGGTCTCTGGATAGACATATCGAAAGCCGCGTAATGACTTAGGTGAGAGGGACGCTCGGTTACATGGAGGCCGAGCGGTTTTATGAAGTTGGAGTTCAGCTACGGGATTGTGCTTCTAGAGATCATCAGCTGGCGAAAGAACGTGGACAATTTTCAGGATTCGGGTCACTGGTTTTTCCCTCTAATCAAGATTCATTGACATTTTTATCGCCACGTTTAGTTTTTTCAACGTGGATTCATTGTTCTGGAGATTTCTTCCATTGCGTTGAGTACTAAGCCTGCGACACTGCTTATTTCAGAAGTTTCCCTTTGCACTGCGTCCAAATACAACCGACTGTGCCAAGTGCTCACGGAAGAGGGTTTTTCTGTGATTGATGAAAGGTGAAGAAAAGAACTCGTCTTCGATGGAAGGCGAGGCTGAAGAACGCGCAGACCCGACATTAAGACGATGATACACTCATCCAACAAACGAATGGAAAAATTATCAAACCTGGTTTGGGAGTTGTTAAATTATCAAGGTTGTTCCGGCTTGAATAGGGTTTGGGAGGTGTTAAATACCTTCCCACAAGGCTCAACTCTCCTGCACTTCTTCGTTAAAAGCCTCATTCTGAACTGCGAGGATCTTGCTCGAAGACTTGACCTGCGTGAGCCTCTGATTTTAAGGAAACTACGATGAGAGAAGCGTCCTGTAGGGAGAAATACAGTTAACTGCGTGGTAGTAGTATCGCGTATGAATGGTCCAGAGAAAATGAAAGAACCAGAAAAACAATGAAGAAATAAAAGAGGGGAGATTCAGGAAATGGCAGAGAACTGTTTTCCTAAATGGGAGGGAGGAAGTTTTAAGTGCCCTGGCTAATTTGCACAGTGCTTTTAACGGCTGCCTGTTGTATTGTGTGGCATAGGGGAGTCCCCAGCAAGAACCTGTCAGGGACATTATCTGCAAGCATTGGGAACGTCAACAATCTTGTGTCTATGTAAGATAGCAAACATTTATGAATTGGGAGGATTTTAGCTATGACCTTGGTGGCCTTTTTCTTGTTATGCCGTAAGAGCACTGTAGGTTGGTGACATTGTAGGTTGGTTACATTTTACTTGTTCATATTAAAGCACTGTAGTATAGTCGGGCTTCAGGCGAGTAGCCACCTGGCATGCACGTGTTTTGGTGCTTTGTTCCAACTCAAATTGGCCACGTACCTGATCTACTTGTCGTTGAAGATGTTGCGTGTTGAATAAGTTAATGCTTTCTGTGCCTGCTCTGTTTTCAGGTTTTCAGATAGAATTGAATCCAGTCTCAGTTGAGAGGTAGGCGGATGCCATCTTACTTACCCGTCTCTTCACCGACTGGTTCTGGCTTTCTGGACAGCTTTTATGATGGAGATAACATCAAAAGGAGATTGTTTTCGATATTTCTTCCATTCAACAGCCGCAGGAGGACAGGGAGGAGAAATTGCTTGCCACGCAGATAAATGATCAGCAAGCAAATGGGCTATGTTGTTGCATTGACTTCCGAGAGACAATTTACTCTCCCCATTGACTTCTACCAAGTGTGCCCACATATTCTCTCTTATTTTTTAAAGCTTTTTTGTTTCATCATTTTTTATAGATCTACTGGAGTATAATTTACATGATAATTTGAATGGAGTAGTCGCAAGTATTATGAGTTGAGACCCATTACTTGGGGGATGGGATAAAGAGAGTTTACGAGGCAAGATTTTGTGCAGGTTCCCCATGAAGGTTACAGCGGTGAAGCTCTCATGGGTTACAGACAGATTCTGCATAGTGTCTGTGACACACTGGCGTATCCTCGTTCAAGAAGAGATTACACCGAGGGGTTCATTGAAGATGAGACTGAAACTTTGATGCGAGACGCTCCCTGGGACAAAGTAATTATAGTTTGTTCTAGACTTTAATTTCATATTTCATAAGTTTGGCTTGTAGGGTTTGTGGCTTTTTATGTTCAAGCCCTCGGAAAAAGCTTCCGGTACGAAATAACAATTTTCTATCCCAATTTGTTTACCAGAATTGGTAGGTAGTAACATATAAGCTCCATGATTTGTTATGTTGATGTGGTTGAGGGATGACTAAGCTTGCTTTTCTTTCCTCTGACTTGTTTATTTGTTTATGCGAGGAAAATTTCCTTTACTTGTTTGTGTTATTTGTTTGTTTAACTATTTAGTTTTATTTGTTTGTTTAACTATTTAGTTTGGTAAGTATGGTGGAAATTTTCCTTCACTTGTTTATGTGTGGTGAAAAATTTCCTTCAACTTAAGTGAGATTTCATGATTATACATCTCAACTTGACTGTGATCTCATGATGTCCTACTTGTTTCTGTGGTGGAAAATTTCCTTCTACTTCACTAAGATCTCGTTATTATACATCTGAACTTGACTGTGATCTCATGATGTCCTATTTGGCAAAACCTCAAGAAAGCCATTGGAATGCAGCAAAGACGGTACTCAAGTATCTAAGAGGAACACTTGACTTTGGTATTAAATATACTGATGCTTCTGTTGTTGAGTTGACAGGTTATTCAGATTCTGATTGGGCTGGGAATCCGGATAATCGAAGATCAACCACTGGATATGCATTTAGCATAGGATCTGGAGTTGTTTCATGGAGCAGTAAAAAGCATCCTACTGTATCTCTGTCCTCTACTGAAGCAGAATACAAGGCCCTGTGTGCAGCTACCTGTGAAGCTGTTTGGCTGAGAAGATTTCTTCAAGATGTCGAAAAAGAACAAAAGGAAAATGTGATAACCAAAGTACAATCAAGTTGGCAAATAATCCCATCTTTCATGCAAAGACAAAGCATGTTGATGCTCAGTGTCATTTTGTTAGAGAGAAGCTACAATCCAATGAAATAGATCTCATATATTGTAATACTTGTGAAAATACTGCTGACATTTTCACAAAGCCTCTCAGAAAGATCAAATTTGAATTGTTTAGGGAAATGTTAGGTGTAGCTGTTAATCCATTCTCCATTAAGGGGAAGACTTGAAGTAATGGAGAATTAATAAGACAGATAGACGAACTATAGTTTATTTATTGCAGATCCTATTTCTGCGGTGGTTTTTGTAACCGTTTTCTGAATGCTTCAGTCAATATAAACGGATTGAGTGTTACTCTCCGTATCCATTCTGTTTTCCTCAAATGTGCTATGTTTTCTCCATTGCACTGAACTCTATTTCTTCTGTTTAACTGTTTATGTGGGGAAAATTCCCTTTACTCGTTATTATACATCTGAACTTGATTGTGATCCACTGATCTCATGATCTCATGTTTGTTTATGTGGGGAAAATTACCTTTACTTGTTTGTATGTGGTAGACATTTTCCTTCAACTTTACTGTGATCTCATGATGTCCTTTACTTGTTTGTTTATGTGTTGTGGAAAAATTCCTTCAACTTGACTCTGATCTCATGATTATACATCTCACACATATAAACTCAACGCAGGTGTGTGCTGGAAAGTTTCCTTGGTGTCCTTACTTGTTAGGTGTGTGCTCGAAAATTTCCTTGGTGTTCTTACTTGTTTATTTGTTGGAAATTTTCCTTTACTTGTTTGTCTATGTGGGGTGGAAAATTTCCTTTACTTTGTTGGAAAATTTCCTCCAACTTGACTGTGATCTCATGATTATACATCTCACACCTATAAACGCAGGTGTGTGGTGGAAAATTTCATTCAACTTGACTGTGATTTCATGATTATACATCTCACATGTATAAACACAGGTTTTTGTGTCTGGAAAATTTCCTTTCAGCGTGAATGTGATCTCATGATTATCCATCTCTCAGAGATATGAACGCAGGCAGCCTGATTTTTGCATATATGCGTCAATTCCTATGATATTTCCATTTATTTGATATGGAGCCAATGGCTTGGATTCCATTGATAAAAAGCAAAAAGAGGCGTACACAGTAGCATTAATGGGACCATCTTTTTGTACATGTAAACAGTAGCAATATGTGGTTTTTGTTTGGTCTACATATGTCATGTATACGGTACCAATCTGTGATTTCTGATTGGTTCTGTGTTGTGGCCATGCTCTGCACTGTGTTGTGCCAGTGGCCAGGATTTCATTGAGAAAAAGCCAAAAGAGACCTATACAATAGTATTCATGATTGTTAACGGTGCCATCTACCGTTCTCTACATGTTTACAGTAGCAATATGTGATTTTCTGGTTGGTTTTTTGTTGTGGATGTGCTATGCTCTGTGTTGTGCCAACGACCGGGATTCCATTTAACAAAACTTAAAAGTAAAAGTAGACATATACAGTAGCATTCATTAACATTTAACAATACTATCTTAGTCTACCTTTGTTTAGATATAAACAGATGCAATATGTGATTTTCTGTTTAGTTTTGTGTCGTGGCTATTCTCTACTATGTGTTTTCTATACTAGTAGAATGCTAAGGGTTTTGATGTCTTTCCCATAGTCACACAACTCGTTAAATCCATATAAGTCACATTGATAATGGTGCACGTGTATTTTTGAGACCGGCCTCCCCTTTAGTTCATGCCAAGCTATCTGATAAACACATGGGTACTTTTTCTAATATTATGTCATTAGTTGGACCAATTGATCAACATGTCTGTGATTGTAAAATTCACCTATTGGAAAAACCAGTAAGCTGAGGTATGAACTCTGTTAAAGTGGACGTCTTTCCAACCTAGTGACAGTGGGCTTGTACTACACATTGGAAATCAACGTGTTTTTGGAGAGTTTTTTCCCATTCTAGATTAGCAATGGAAAGGTATACACTTGAATATTTCCACTATGTCTGACCCGAATAATAATTCACCTACAATCATATGGTGGTTTACTGGCATGCATATGAGGTTAACAGGTCAATTTGTTCCTCCTTTGCTAGAATCTATTCTAAAGTTGGAAACAATGTGAGTGTAGGTGGTTGTATGAAGTACTACATGCACCAAAAGCTTTGCAAAACTAGAAGTTGGCTTTGTGGTGGAAGTTCCCAAGGAGTTGTGATAGTATCCTTTCTCACTTTGATATTGACATCGCTTATAGGTGTCCATGCACATGTGGGCTCCCTTCCCTGCTATTGTTGTCTTTGTGATGCTTTCTTACTTGCAAGTTTAATTTCACTATTTACTGATAACTTCAAAATTGTGAATGTTGTTACCTGGAAACTACATGAACAAATATGAGCAGTAACTTTCGTAGAAAATTCAACTAGCTCCAATTCACTCAGAAAGTGATTATACTGGTGTGCATAAGGCTGGAAGTGCATTTGCAGAATGATTATTTGCCTTATTTACTTCTATCCTAAAATATTTATGTGAAACTTTAAAAGGCAAAATAATGTTAGTAATTAAAATCCTTCTGCTGTCAGTATACGATTATACATGTTTTAAGGTTTTACATCTATTGGCAGGTTCAGGGAGCACTCTGCCTACTTCAAGAAGTGGGAGAGGCGGAAGTTGTTATTCTGGCTAGACAAAAGCTTTTGCAGGAGCGTTTACCCAAATCCTTCAAACTAGATGTTATGTTATGTCATCTCCAAATATTATCAAGAGCTGTGAAGCACTCGAAAGAGCATTGCAGGTTTTACACGTAGGGTAGATTATGCATTGCATTTTAAAGCATATAGAATTTTAGGAAAATGATTGCGTTGTAAGAAATTTATTGTTTACTTTGATAGCCAAAACCAAGCCGACTAAACTTGAGTTTAGGGCTCAGTCGATATTGAAATTTAATTTTTACTTTTTACGCCGACCACTTTTCTTTTTCACCAATCGGGTGAAACTTGTCTATATCCGACTAGACAAGTTTATAAATTTTAGTTGGTCTTTCACTCGACCAAAATTACTTTGACTTACTTGTCCGACCGGTTTTTACCTCGACCACTTGTCACATCGACCAAGTCGACTGACTTCTTCTCTTCGACCAAGCCGGCTGCTTCGACCAAGTCAGCTCTCTTCTTGTCTTCGACTAAGTCGGCTTTCTTCTTGTCTTCGACTAAGTCGGCTCACTTTGGTCGAGATTTACAGAGTATGTTTCTTAGTCTAAAGACTTAAGAAATTACAAATGCTTTTCACCTGTGAGTAAGATAGAGTAAAAATGGACACATTTACAAATCCAAAGAACTTATAAAAACATATGCCCAAATATGTAGGAAGACTTCAGTCGACCAATGTGCCGTAAAACCCTCGGACTTTCACGTGGTGAGATTTTTATGGGTTCTTGTTCTTTCACTTAACAGTAATTGTAAAAGACATTTACAGAATTAAATATGGAAATATGTGCAGCCAAATAAACGTGCATTCAACCACAAACTATTTCATATATTTAACTATGCGGAAATAACAAAGTACTACAAACTTGTCGGTTACAAACTGGTCGGTCCAGAATTGTTGGTCCAGACTTGTTGGTCTACAGAGCTTCAGCTCTTCAACTAAATCACATGCACAGAAGCTTGAGCTTCGACTTCTCTTTCTCACCCTGAGTTCCTTCAGTGTATATTGTCTCTTGTGTCTGTGTAAACTGATTTACAATTTGCTACTTCTATTTATAGGCAACCTGAAGATTGCTTCTGCATGGGCCGACTGACTCACTCTTAAAGACTGTAATAACTATCTACCTAACAACTTAGCTTCAGAAATAAATTCAACTGGATTACATTTCCTACTCGTGGACTTTTCCCTCTTGTCAGACTGATAGACAAGATCTTTGACTGGTACAGACTCTGACAGAGTCGGCTAGAAGTCAAGTACAGATCTGCGAGCAATTACATTTTTCCAACACTCCCCCTTAATTATAAGCAGATGGAGGATTTTTAAAACAAAATTTACAAAATATTTCAGAGCTTAGACATGCTCTATTTATGACAGAGTTCACAGTGGAGAACTTGTCATTCTAAGGTAATTACGTAGATACTGAAAAGTATCATTTTCCAATGGCTTTGTGAAGATGTCAGCAAGTTGGTCTTTAGACCTGCAAAATTCTAAACAAATTTCCTTGTCGTTCACCAACTCTCTTATAAAATGAAACCTTGTGTCGATGTGCTTGGTTCTCTTGTGAAACACATGATTCTTTGATAATGTTATGATTGAATTGTTGTTGCAGAAGATTGTTGTCGGTTCTTGATGGTTCTGTGACAAGTCTTTTAAGACTCTTCTCATCCAAACAGCTTGACATGCAGCACTTGTTGCTGCAACATACTCTGCTTCAGCTGAAGATAGAGTTACTATGGGTGTTTCTTTGAAGCCCATGAAACAACACCTGTACCAAAATGAAATGTGTACCCAGATGTGCTTTTCTTGTCATCTATGCTGCCTCCATTGTCATTGTCAGTGTAACCAATGAGTTTAAAATTTTCTGAGGTTGAATACATAATACCAAGGTCTTTTGTGCCACTTACATACCTCAGAATTCTTTTACCTGCTTGCCAATGTGAGTCTTTTGGTGACTCCATGAACCTTGAAATCGGACTTACTCCATACATAATGTCTGGTCTTGTTGCTGTCAAATACATAAGGCTGCCAACAAGCCTTTTGAACAACGTAGGATCTACAGTGGATCCTTCATCATCCTTGCTCAATTTTAAACCTGTTATTACTAGTGTTGGGGTTGTCTTGTAGTTAGACATGTTAAACCTTTTTAAAACTTCACTTGCATACTTAGATTGTGATATAAAGATACCACTTTCAGACTGTTGAACTTCAATGCCCAGAAAAAACTTCATAAGCCCCAGATCAGTCATTTCAAATTCACTTTCCATGACTGATTTAAAATCTGCTATGCCATAATCACCAGTAAATATTAAATCATCTACATACAGGCAAATAATTAACATCTTACCTTGCTGATCGACTTTGGTGTACAAAGTCAGTTCACTTTCACTTCTGTGAAATCCATTTTCAATGAGATATGAATCAATCCGACCGTACCAAGCTCTAGGAGCTTGCTTCAAACCATATAATGTCTTTTTCAGCCTGTACACTTTGTGCTCTTGACCTGAAACTTCATACCCTTGTGGCTGTTCCACATATACTTCCTCTTCTAGATAGTCATTTAAGAATGTCGACTTGACATCCATTTGATGAACATGCCATTTGTTTTGTGCAGCAATGACCAAAACTGTTCTGACTGTACTCATGCGTGCAACAGGTGCAAACGTTTCATTGAAGTCGATGCTGAGTTGCTGTGTGAACCCTCTTGCTACCATTCTTGCTTTGTGCTTTTTCACATTCCCATCAGCATCTTGCTTTGTCTTGTAAATCCATTTGACACTGATTACATCTTTGTCTTTTGGTACATTGATCAGTTCCCATGTCTGGTTTTTCTCAATGCATTCTATTTCTTCATCCATGGCTTGTGCCCATACTTCTTCTTCAACAACTTCTTCAAATGTTAGTAGATCATATATAGGGGAAAATAATGCAAAGCGAGAGAATGAATTAGGTGTACCAGCTTCATATATCTCTCGCAGACTTCTTGTCTTCACCGGTTCTATCGATGTCGACCTAGACTGAATGCTTAATGGAGTTTGTTGTCCTCTTGGTGTGCTTGTTGGTGTAGCTTGAGCTGCTACTTGTGTCGATGGTCCTTGTGTTGAACCATGTCTTGGTGTCATGGGGGTCGACGGTGCTCCGACCGGTTGACTTACATGTGGTATTTGAACCACTTCCTCTTCCATATCATCATTGTTGACGTTCGACACAATCTTAACATTTATGTCGACGGTTCCATCCCATGATTTATTCTCGACAAATTGAACATCTCGACTGATTGTCACTTTCCTTGTGATGGGATCATACAACTTGTATGCTTTTGTGTCTTCTAAATAGCCGACAAAAATACATTTCTGTCCCTTCTTGTCTAGCTTCCTTCTCAGCTCATCTGGAACATGAGCATATGCAACACAACCAAAAACTTTCAAATGTGAAACACTATGATTCATACCTGTCCATGCTTCTTGGGGAACTTTGTTCTTCACACTCTTTGTCGGACACTGATTCATAATGTATACGGTAGTTGCGACTACTTCACCCCAATACTCATTTGGCAAATGCTTGGCTGCCAACATGCTGCATGCCATCTCCATGATGGTTCTGTTCTTTCTTTTGGTAATACCGTTCTGCTAAGGTGTATACCATGCAATGAATTGTTTCTGTATGCCACGGGTCTTGCAAAAATTCAGAAATTCATTTGAAACATATTCACCTCCTCTGTCAGTCCTTAAGATCTTGATGCGGTGACCACTCTAGTTCTCCACGAGTGCCTTGAACTGCTGAAAATAACCAAATGCATCATATTTATGTTTCAGGAAATATACCCATGACTTTCTTGAGTAATCATCAATAAAAGTTAGAAAATAGTTGCAGCCACCAATGGATGATGTCTGCATTGGACCACAAATGTCAAAGTGCACAATTTCAAGTGGTGTGCGTGCTCTATAGGACTTTTCGACTGGAAATGTCTCTCTGTGCTGCTTGCCAAAAATGCAGCCTTCACAAACCCTCTCTGGTCTGTCGATCAATGGTAATCCCTTCACCATATTCTTTGTGTGCAGTAGCTTCAGCCCACCAAAATTCAGATGTCCAAATCTAAAATGCCACTACTAGGATTCATCCTGAAATTCTGTCTGAAATGCAGCTTGCAAATTAGCACTGCAATTTTCTCTCTTGTCGAGGAGCTCAACTGTTTCTTCACTTTCTGCCTTGAATGCAGCTCCTATCTTTGTATTCCCTTTTATGTCGAGAACTATCCTCAATGGAAACAAGCGGTTGCTTGTCATTCGCACTTTTGCTATTAGCTGGTCGCTTGGACGCTTGTCTTTGATCACACAGTGTTCATCTTTCATGTAGACTCTGTAGCCTTTTTGTAACAACTGTACAATGCTTAACAGATTATGTTTCAGACCTTCGACATGATAGATATCAGGGATATACTTACTCTCCCCCTATTTGGTTAGAATATCAACAGTGCCTTTTCCTAAGACAGTGACTTGGACATTGTTTCCAAGTGTAACATCAGTTTTAACTGAAGTGTCTAGACTGGAAAACAAATTCAAATTACTAGTCATATGGTTGCTGCATCCTGAGTCTAAGTACCATATGTCATGTGGACTTTCTTGAACAGCATTGCATTCAAGTGGAGATGTCGATGCCATTAACATTGCACCTATCAAAGTGTTGGCGTTGGTGTTGGTCGACTGACTTGGGCTTTGCCTTCCTTGGTCATATTGCTTCTTCCTGCATTCATATGCATAATGACCAAACTTCTTACAGTAATGACATTGAATTTTTGATTTATCAAACCACTGGCCACTTGGTTGACTTGGGTTCTGGTTATCTCCTCTGCCACCGACATTTGTAGGACTTCTGCCTCGTCCTCCTATTGAAGAACTTCTTCCTCTGCCTCCAAAGTTGTTTCTCCCCCTGCCTCTACCACGGCTTATGGATGACTGTGCTGTAAATGCACCTTCCAATGATGTCTGTGATCTGCTGAGTCTGTGTTCATGATTGATGAGTGAAGCTTGCAGCTCATCAATTGTAAATGCCGACATTTTTTTGTTCCTCTAAGGTCACAACCAAGTTTTCAAATCTTGGGGGAAGACTTCTGAGAATTTTTTCAACAGCCCTTTGGTCTGGTATGGGTTCTCCATGAGATTTCAGTTGGTTTATCAACCCAACAACTCTGGTGTAGAATGTGTCTACATTCTCTGAATCTTTCATGGACAGAGATTCAAAATCTCTTCTCAGAATCTACAGTTTGGATGTCTTTACCTTATCCAAACCTTGATAGGCAGTCTCCAATGTATTCCATGCTTCCTTAGCATTAGTCTTTGCTGCTATTCTTGGGAGTATGCTTTCATGTATAGCTTGATGTATGAAAAACAGAGCTTTTCCATCTTCTTCCTCTGTTCTCTCAAGACATCTTTCTCAGCTTGTGTGAGATTGTTATATGTTGTCATGTCTGCTAGTTCTGCATAACCATGCTGGACTATCTCCTAGACATCTTGACCTTTGAATAAATCCTTCATTGTTAAAGAACAATATTCATAAATATTTCCTGTAAAACTTGGAGGTTGCAATGAACCAGAAGTGGAAGCCATTTTTAATTTTTTTAATTGACTTTCCTTAGAAAATTAAATTTCCACCTTTTAAGACAAGATTTCTTTCCTAAATCTTGGGCTGATATAACCTTGCTTTGATACCAAATAGCCAAAACCAAGCTGACTAAACTTGAGTTTAGGGCTTAGTCGATATTGAAATTTAATTTTTGCTTTTCACGCCAACCACTTTTCTTTTTCACCAGTTGGGTGAAACTTGTCTATGTCTAACTAGACAAGTTGTCAAAACCCCAAATTTTTCGAAAAAATTAATTTATTTTTTTAAATACAGCTAAATATCGAAATGTAGTCAACTAAATGTTTAATTAGTTGTGTGTTACTGAATTCATTATCTGATTTACCTATTGCATTATGTTTATTTTATTGAACATTTCTTTTTCAATTTACTGACTTGTTTTCTTTTTGCAACCACAAGGTGGAATTGTCATGAAAAATTCTAGGTTTACTTTGCTTTCGAGCTAACGCAGAAGTTTTCTTTTGCTTACAAACTTACAGGTAAGAAGTTCGGGTGCTACTTGTCGTTAATTCTAAAGCATTCTGATATAAATTCGTCGCACAATAATGACTCAGTAGAGAATATAATTGCTAAACAATTTCCAAAGCTTATTGAGGTAAAATCATTTAAACTGTCTTCCTTTTTAAGATGCTAAGGAATGAGATTCAGTTCTGTTAGTAAAGGCTACAGCTGCATTCTTCCTAGTAAATGTAAATTTATAGTTCTTAATTTTTACTGAACTATTAGATGTCTATCATAGTCGTCAAGTGTAAAAATGCCTTAAATGTTTCTTTACAAGCAGTTTTAAGAATGGCAGAGTTATTAAGTCATTAAAAAGTTATTGTCAAATCTGATAGTCATTGAAATGCTTAGCACTTTTTGTCTATCAACTTAAGGTTTTACACGACAATTACTCCATAACACAACTAGAGTTATTCTCTTAAGATGGATATCTTATCGTGAACTGGTTTTATATAAATCCTTCCATAGATATAAAAGGAGCATGTCCTTAGTGGACTATAATCATTGAAAGAATGCAAAAAATAATAGTTTTACGATCTAACTTTTATGTTGGTGAATCTTTTGTTAAAGAGATTTGTGGCTTAACCCTTGTTATGTTACAAGTTCTTGGTTAAAGAACATTTATTCTAATCAATGCATTCACCAAAATAAATGTTATTATTTTCTTTTGTATTTTATTACCAAACTTTACTATTTTAATAAATACAAGAAGGCCAAAGGGGTTAACACTAATAATAGGATATTTGCCAAGTTTGATTCTATAAACCTCCTTAATACCAACCATTAGTATACTTGTATAATAAAATTATAGATGTTGGTTGAACGAATACTTGTTGTAAGCAATATTCTTACTTAAACATATATGTTATTATTTCGTTCTATAACAATGTTACAAAACTTATTTTTATCAAGGTTGTAACTGTTTGATGAAAGAATAATTGCATACCTAGATGGAGAGGTCATGAAAAAGACCATGCCATGAAAATTTTATGGTTTAACCCCTAAAATCTTATAAACTTTTATTTTATACATCCCAAGCTTGTATAAAATACTAGGTCATAAACTTATTACTCTTGTTAGATTATATTCTTTTGATTACACAAACAAATGTCTACTAGAATAGTATTTGTTATAAATGGTATTGTAAAAATATTGAATTTAGACTCCAGTTGTTAACTCTATTGTATATTTTGGATTAGTAGGGTTTTACCCTAACTTGACAGTATTTAATAATATTTACAGGTTCTTTATTTATCTTTAATTTATAATGCACTACTGTAAATTGTTTAATTGTTATTTATAATGTGAAGTGATTGGTTAAGCTCAGTAGGTTGAGCATGATATTACTCTGATGGTTATTTTCTGTGCATTAAGTACTTGATTTTTACCCTGTAATATTATTTAATTTTCAAAATACTAGGGTTACTGTATAGGGTTTTTATAATAACTTATTTTATTACAAAAGAATTTGTAAAAGGTTATTATATAATTGTTTTTAACCTTCGGAGACATAAGAACTCCATGTTTTTACTGAAGTATTTATGTATCTGATAGATACATCTTTTGAGTACAAAAATTATATTATGTTTACTGTTTACTATAATGGAATAAAACATTGCTTTATCTTCATATTAATACTGTTCTTATAAGTATATATTTATTACCCGTGTTCTTTATTTATTTATAATCATAAAATAAGATAGTGTTTTATTATTGTTTTCTTTACTTACTGCACTAAATAATTTATAGAAGTACTCTCTGTATTCTAGATTATCTTGTTTATATTACAATGTTAATATTTATAAAATAAAAGAATGAGAACTACTATGATCTGCATTTGTTGATATCTTATAAAGAATAGGTTAGTAATTGTAAATTTTTGTTTAAGCTTAACTAGATAGAACAGAATGAATGAATAACTTACATTCCTATCCATAAGTAAAATCTGATACCAACTAATTTATCTATAGAAGTAAATCAAGATTCTAGCTATTCTTTCCTTCAATTTAATTTATTATACATGCAGTAGTTAAAACTGGAAAGAAGTAAACTGTAAAGTTGTAAAGCATTTTTATTTAGCTTAACCCTACTCTAGTTTAACTATTATACCATTTTCTTGAATTCAAATAAGCCATAATATTACTGAAGGTAAATACTATATCAAAAACTGTTTTATCTACCCACACATACTACTATCGGTAAATAATATAGCTTCTTTCTTTGTTTCTAATAAACTGACAGTCTCAGTCCAGGCTTAACACTACTCCTGGTACAAAAGGTATTTCTTCTGATAACAAAATAAAACGGAATATTCTATAATTCCACTAACATTTTATTCTACATTTTCATCATATTATCTTTATTTATAATTTCACCACCTGTGCTGGAGTACGGTCTAGATCACTCCAGATGAGCAAAAACATAGGTAGGGTTTTATCTCTCATCAAAATGATTCTATTACTAAACAAACTAAGAACAACTTCATTACTAAACCATCTAAATCTTTACATCATAAGCTACAATGCATCATTTAATCACACTCAGATAATACACAAAAATTAATAAATAACAGAACATGTTCTTGAGCTTGGATGACAACAGCAATGGGAGGTCGTTCCTCCCTACCAACTCCTGGAGGGCGCTCAAACAGTGACTCCTCAGGACCCCCGAGCTTGCTCTGGTATCCCTGGCTGGAACTAGGTGCAGCAATAATCAAGTACCAGTCTTCAGACTCAATACCAATCCTGAACTTATCAGTAAATTCTCTTAGCTAGCAAGCTGTATCAAACCAAGTTACTGCAGATTATCTCTCAAAAACACCTTCCTTACAGTTTTCCCTTTTCCCAATGAATTCCTTGAAGTGCATTCCTCCTGAATGATTATTCTCCTAGAAAATATCTGAGCAGCCTCAGCTCTATTCATTGGGTACTTTTAAAAGATTGCCCAGGTCTTTTTGGGTTAGTTGTCATTTATTGAGCCACCTGCTCTGATCCCACTTTCTTGGGGGATCATGACCCCAAATGTAGGGAAGTTGCCACCTGCAACATAGGAAGTGTTTGAGGATGCTACCACTTGTCTTTTTCTCTCCACCTAGTTTCTTCCACTAGTTTAACCAGTAACACTCTTATTAACAACTCTCCCAAGCTGTTGTCTCCACTTTTTATTTATTAATAATAAAATATTCAGAATTACATTCCACTTCTTTTGACTATGCTGAGTCATCAGTTCCTACTTAGCATTTAAATTTAACATAATGTCTTAGGAAATCAAATTAAAACAATTAACATTATTTTACAAAATTGGGGTATGTGACATACACACGTCCTTAAAATGTAACATCGTCCTCGATGTTACTTATTCTTCATCCTCTGCAATCTCCTGGAACAGATTCGGGTATGACTGGACCGCATCTTACTTTCCAGTTCCCAGGTGGCCTCTTCAGGACTAAAGTGCTTCCATTGCACCTTCACATGTCCAATGGTGCGGTTCTGCAGAGTAATTTCCCTCCTCCCGAGGATACAGTCCGGTTCCACCAGAATTTCTCCTTCTGGTTCCACCTGTAAAACATTCCAATCAACCACATGAGTAGCATCATGAACATACTTTTTCAAAACAGAGATATGAAAAACATTATGTACTTTCAAGTTAGGTGGTAATGCTAGCTGGTATGCAACTTGACCAATTCTAGATAAAATTTCGAATGGACCACAGTAACGTGGTTCTAGCTTCGCACAAATCCCCAGTCTTAGAGAGCTTTTCTTTGGCCTTACCTTTATAAATACATGCTCACCTACCTGGAACTCCTTGGGAGTTCTTTTCAAGTCTGCTTGGCTCTTTTGCCGATCCTGTGCCATCTTCAAATTTTCCTGCACTTGTTTCACAATTACCTCCATTTTCTTCAATAATTCTGGTCCTAACACTAATCTATCTACTGGATTATTCCAAGAGATAGGAGTGTTGCATTTACGTCCATACAAAATTTCAAATGGACTAAACTTATTTGATCACTAATAGTTATTATTATAAGCAAACTCTGCTAGATGTAAGTAGTCTTCCCACTTACCTGGCTGATCTTTAACATACATCCTTAATAAATCCTCCAGCACATGATTCACTCTTTCAGTCTGTCCATCTATTTGAGGATGGAAGGAAGTACTGAAATTCAATGTTGTATTTAATCCCTTAAACAAGGACTTCCAAAAATTTCCTGTGAATTTAGGATCCCTGTCTGAAATTATAACCTTCGGTACTCCATGTAACCGAAAAATCTGCTTTAAGAAGATATCAGCTATGTTGGCAGCCTTGTAAGTAGTTTTAATAGGAATGAAATGTGCTGCCTTGCTTAACTTGTCAACCACCACCATAATAGAGTCATTTTGATTCTGATTTCTGGGCAGTCCAGTAATAAAATCTAAGCTAATCACTTCCCATTTCCAGCTAGGAATAGGTAAAGGTTGCAGCAAACTAGCTGGGTGTTGGTGTTCGGTTTTTACCTGTTGACAGTCTAAACACCTAGCAATGTATTCAGCTACCTCAACTTTCATATTAGGCCAAAAATATTCTTTTCTTAGCATGGTTACAGTCTTTTGGTAACCTGGATGTCCTAAGGAAGGTGTTTTATGGGCTTTGTCCATAATTAACAACTTAACCGTAGGCACATTAGGCACATACAGTTTATCTTTAAATAATAAAAATCCATTTTCATTTAAACTATAACCTTTTATTAAGCTTTCTGTAGGTTTTTCCTTAGCTGTAATTTGTAATTTCTGATAATTTTCATCTTGTTTTACCCCTTCTTTAAGCTGTTCATTTAAATCAGAAGCATAAGTGCTGATTGCCGCTGTAAAGTTCATCTTTACGTTTCTGCTTAATGCATCAGCCACCTTATTTTTCTTACCCTTTATGTGCTGGATTTCAAAATCGTATTCACTCAAGAAGGCTAACCACCTTCCTTGTCTAGCGTTTAAGTTAGGCTGATATAAAAGATATTTTAGTCCCTTATTATCAGTCATTAGAATAAATTTTCTGCCTATTAAATGATGTCGCCACATTTTTAAGGCGTGTATAACAGCCGCAAGTTCTAGATCATAAGTTGTGTAATTCTTTTCGTGAATTTTTAACTTCCTAGACTCATAGGCAATGACATGCCTGTCTTGAGTTAGAATATCGCCTAAGCCGTCATTACAGGCATCAGTGCATACTATGAAGTCCTTATTAGGATCTGCTATTCTTAGAATAGGTGCACTAGTCAATAAGGTTTTTAATTTCTTAAAACTTTCTTCACATTTTGAGTTCCAATCGAATTTCTTGCATTCCTTTTGCAAGGAAGTGATCGGATTTGCTATTTTTGAGAAGCCTTCAATGAATCTCCGGTAATAACCGGTAATTCCCATGAATGACCTAACATCCGTTACATCTTTAGGAACCGACCAATCTTCGATTGCCCGAATATTTTCTGGATCGACTGAAATTCCTTCCTCAGTCACTATGTGACCTAAGTACTGAATTTCATCCTTGAAGAAGTCACAGTTACTGAATTTCGCGAAGAGTTGTTGTTCTCGCAACTCTTGTAAAACTATATTTAAGTGTTCTTTATGTTCTTCTTCTGTTTTAGAGTAAATTAAGATGTCGTCGATAAACATGACAACAAATTTATCTAAGTACTTATGCATTATATTATTCATTAAGCACATAAAGACAGTTGGGGCATTGGTAAGCCCAAATGGCATTACGACAAACTCGTAGTGTCCATACCTTGTTCTAAAGGCTGTCTTGAATATATCTTCGTCTTTAATTCTTACTTGATGATATCTTGACCTCAATTCTATCTTTGAGAACACCGTGGCTCCACGTAGTTGATCAAACAGATCATCTATGCAAGGCAACGGATATCTTTTTTTAATAGTCATCTTGTTTAGCTGACGGTAGTCTATGCATAATCGCATGGTTCCGTCTTTCTTTTTAACAAAGATGACTGGTGCTCCCCAAGGAGACACACTAGGTCAAATGTACTTCTTATCTATTAACTCTTTTAGTTGCGACTTTAACTCATTAAGTTCTAAAATGTTCATTCGATACGGAGCTTTTGAGCTAGGTACCGCACCTAGTACCAGCTCAATAGTGAAATCCAATTCCCTCCTTGGAGATAATCCTGGAATTTATTCTGGGAATACGTCAGTAAATTCTTTTAAAACAAGAATATATTCTATTTTTAACTTATCTGGTTCATTTTTACTTTCCTCATCTGTAATAGTTACAACATAGGCTTTACATCCTTTTCTAACAGCTCTTTTAAGTTGTAAAGCATAAATCTGTCTGATTATAGTTTTTCTAGGAATACCCTTAACCTTTACTGGTTGTTCATCACTATTTAAGCACGTGAAAGTTTTATCGTAACAATTTAAAACTACCTTATGCTGCTCTAAACAATCCATGCCAATCAGTAAATCATATGAGACAAGTGGCAAAACATTAAGCTTAACTGTAGTTTTAAATTCATCCATAAGTAAAGCACATTCTTTCACATAACAAGTTACTTTTATTTTTGCCCTAGTAGCTAATTGAACTAACCAGGAATTATCAAACTTATCGACAGACAAATTACATTTTTCCACTATTTGAGGTGCAATGTAACTAAGACTAGCTCCTGGATCGATTAAAATGGTTACATGGGTTTGATTAATCATACCTTCCACTTCCACCATGGAATTCTGATAGTCAGCTTGGCGGTTCTCTAAAGCTGCATTTATTCTGGGCATAGTCCTCTCTAGTTCTCCAACGGTCATTTCCTCCTGCACAGTATGAATATTGCTGACTGAATTTTTCCAGTTTGGGCAGACCGAGGCATAGTGCGGGCCATTACATTCCCAGCACTTAACAGGCTCCTTACGTTCAAAATTCTTGGTAAAATTCCCATGGTTATTTGCAGCTTCCTTGCCCTTAAAATTATTTGAATTATTGGAAGTACCATTTCTATTTCCCTGGAAATTCTTATTGTTAGAATAATTTTTATTCTTATTACTCTTGAAATTCCTCTAGGGTACAAATTCCTTCTTCTTAAACTCAGGCTAATTGTTATTTTTCTTAGCCTTTCAACTGGCTAATCCTTCTTTCTTCCTGTTATGCTCAAAACAAAAATTTGCCTTCCTCATGGCTTCCTCCAGAGTCTTCGGGTTATCATACTCAATTATGTCCTTAATGTGATATGGTAGGCAGCTGAGAAATTGCTGCACTTTAGGTTTCTCGTGTACTAGGTAAGGTACATACCTAAGCAAGTTTAAGAATTTACTGTTCAAATCCTTCATAGTCATTGAACCTAACTTCAATTCGTAAAATTCTTTAGCTCTTTCTTTGTAATATTGCTCTGACAAAAATTTCTTCTTGAAGTACCTTTTAAAGGTACTCCAATTAACTTATTTTTCCCTGATAACCTTGACTCTCTTCAAATCTTGCCACCATATATCAGCTTTTCCGGAGAGGTTATATATTGCCATCCTTGCCTTTAGCTGATTAGAGTAATTATATATATGAAAATACTTCCTCATCTCGGATAACCAGGACTCTTCTTCTTCCCCTTTTTCTGTCTCTCCGTTAAAAGTT